>JAJIYU010017764.1:0-11630 GCA_030144865.1 Tinospora cordifolia | reverse complement strand
AGGGAATTAAAGTACATGAAGACCATGAATATTAGTTAGGTTCTTCTTATTTAAAAAGTTTCTAATTTTATGTAAGGGCATGTTGCCCAAGTTTTAAGACTTCCGTTGTAATATGTTTAATTATGTACTCAATTTTATTTAATTAATTGAGTTTATGAATTTCAGTTATTTCTTATACTATTGCCTTATTAAATTTTTAATTTTAAGCTATGTACGGTTAAATACAATTAAGGCATGAAATGACTGAAATAGAAAGTCAAGTGTGCGTCGCTTGTAATGTAACACCGGCGTCCACTGTTAAGAAAGATGGTGGATGCGTCCAATGCTTAATGATACGGGGGTTGGGGTGTTACAGAATCACTATGGGTGTTCTTGCGATAAAGAACGATGAGTTTGCCCCTAGTTCCTGATGATAGAACTATGGGTGTGACCTTGGTGATGGAGCGATGGGTGTAACCCTATCTCATTGGAATCTAGCATATAATGCAGTTTCCGCATCCTTTCTTATATGATGAGTGAACACTAGGGTTAGACCCTTCAGTCTAATTAACGACTATTGATAATTAAATGTTTGAAACGCCTAAATGAATGATAAGTGTTTGCATGTTCAATGTTTGATTTAAATAATGCTATTGATGTATTGTATATGATCCATTGGGCTCTTGAGCTCACCCCACTCACTCTTTTTTAGGTAACTATTGAAGATGTTGCTTCTACAAATGAATGTAAAAACAACCATTAATGGTAGTGTGCCTCACAGTATGAGGATATAAAAAAATGAACTTTATTTGCTATTTTCAATTGTAGGGCATGTGACCCACTATATTTAATCTTGTCAAATGTTGATTATTAGACTAGACAGTATTTGTTTTATCAAAAGTTGTCTATGGCACCCACAAAATTGTTCGTAACTCTGATCATAAATTAATGTCTTTCAGTTGTTGAGTGATACCAAGGTTATTGCTATTTTGTTTCGAAGCAAGTGTATTTATACTTTATTTTGTACTTTGAGATATGGTATGGTGCAACTAACAGATATGATAGATAATGCAAATAAAAAGTAATATCCTCAGTTCTCATATAGAAAATAGGAGTGATTGCACACGAGAAAAATTGTGTCTCAAGCTATGAGACAACCACGTCACCTATGACGTATGTGACAGATTTGGGAGTCGGGGTGTTATAATTTTCAAGTGCCTCACATGCTCATCTTCTGATTTTGAATAAATCAAAATGTCATCCACGAAAACTATTACGAATTGATCCAAATGAATTCTGAATACCTTGCTCATCAAATACATAAAGTTGTTGGAGCATTAGTCAGACCAAAAGGCATTACAAGGAACTCAAAATGATCACATCTAGTTTTAGATGTTGTATTTGGAATGTTCGAGTATCTAATATGTAGTTAGTGGTAACATGACCTTAGATCAATCTTAGATAAATGTGTGGTTCCTCATAATTGGGTCATCAATTCTAGGTAATGGGTACCTATTTTTCATAGTAATATTGTTCAATTTCCAATAGTCAATATATAATCTTATAGATCCATCTTTCTTTTTTATAAGTAACACTAGAGCCCCCCAAGCTGATTCACTCGGGCAAATGAACCATTTCTCCCAAAGTTCATCTAACTATGTCTTGAACTCCTTCTATTCAACTAGCGTCATCCTATAGGGTAGAATAGTTATAGGATTAGTTCTTAGATAAACCTCAATTTTGAATACTACTTCTCTTATTGGTGCTAGTCCTGGCAGGTTATCCGGAAATACATCAACATGGTCTATCACTACCATAATGTCTTGTATCCCTGAATGAGTCTCTAACACATCCTCATCTACCAGCTTTCGGAATATTCCCTTTGGCTCATGCTACATAACATTGCTGCCATTGAGTTTCTAGGTATAGTCTCCAATTTTCACCGACCCACCAGATGATAACGTCAAGGTAACTTTCCATCTCGGTCAGTCAATCTAAGCCTGGTACTGGGTTAACCAATCAATGCCCAATATCGCATCACACCCATAAAAGGGTAATACTCTAAGATCAGTAGTTATTAGTTTATCCCCTAATCTCAACTCACATGCACAAATTTTTCTAGAAATTACTGTAGTTCTTATGGGAGTGGATACATATAATGGATTTGGTGGCATAAAAGTTACTAATTGTAATCTTTTAACTAAGTTTTCCGAAACAAATCACCCAAATCAAACAATATTTTCACAGCAACATTAAATAATAAAAATGTACCTTCTATAGTCGGTGCTAGATCCATCTATCATCTGCCATAACATACACTCAGGCTTGGTTTTGTCCCATTTTATTTTGCATACCCTACTGCTATTGTTGTGACTAAGATTGTTGCTACTGCGGTTGTTGCTGGACACGACCACCTTGATTCCTACTTTGACCATTGTTTTGTTCCCAGTTTTGCCTCTATGGTCCTTGGTTCTGACAATCTCTAGCAAGATGTCCCTTTTGGCCACAATGAAAACATGTTCCCTCTCTTCGAGTCAACTGTATATCTACTTTGACTTGATTCTACTATTTTTGATACTGATTCTTATTTCCTTATCTCTCATTTTGTTGTTGATGAGGTTGACCTCTTATTTAAGTTCTTGTGGTGCATCTTTTGGTTCTTGTGGTGATCCTTGTTATTACCCGACCTCTTATTTAAGTTCTTCAACTTTTATTCAAAGTTGAGTTCTCTCTCTACTAATAGTGCCTTCTCGACAACTTCTCTTTATGTTTTGAGACTCATAGGCACCACTTCATTTCGGATCTCTATCTTTAGACCCTTAGCAAAATAATTAGCCTTCATATGTTCCTCTCTGATCAACTCGGGTATAAACTTAGCCAACTCAGTGAACTTGATCTCATACTTAGCTATAGTAATATCTCTCTAGATCAGCCTGACAAGTTCTAACTGCATCTGCCTCAAGGCCACCTTTAGAAAGAATTTCTCATAGAACACTTCTTTAAATTTTTTCCAACTCATCTGTTTAACATTGGTGTTTGGATCTACCTTCAACATCCTCCACCTCCTAACTGATCCCTTGAACTAATAGGTGCCAAGTGCTACTCTCTAAGGACCAGTTGCCCCCAATACATTTAGATGTTCATCAATCTCATGGTACCAGTGATCGGTTGTTATTCAATCAAATTTTTTATCAAACGTGGATGGACGAAGTTTCTACAACTCCATCTGTATAGCTCTTTGTTCCTTGTCCTCAATGTCATCATGTGCCCTCTGACAAATTGGAGCCTCAGGTAAGGGTGTTGGTTACTGCACTAGAATTCGCTCCTAATGCTGAACCACTATCTGCAGCTATGGCACTGCCTATGGTTGCATCTAGGGCAATGTCTGCATAACCTGCTCAGTGACTCTCTTGGTGATCCTAGTCATCAACTTTGGAGTCAACATGGTCCCTATGTAAGCCTCAATAGCATTGACCTATGCCCCCTATTCCTATTTTTCAGTCTTGTCAGCGGTGGCAACTCCTATCACATACCTCTTGTACCTAGCCATTATCTACAAGCCAAATATTCATTCAATCGTCACAAAACCAATTGTAGATATCCATGTATACAACCAAAGTATTTATTTTTGTGGTACTAATGTGACTATATATTCATATCTTTAAGTTCTCGTTTGTTCAATGGCCTAATGGTTTGTGCTTCTAAGTCCATAGTGATGTTATTCTGAAACCTCTAATGTTTGTAGGTACAAGATTTAGGCCCAATGATTATAACTTTCATGATATAAATATTTCAAAAAATACATATGAGCATAACATGCAAGCAAAACAATCACACATATAAGTATACAATGTCATGCTATCATAGAGAAACTTCCAAGCTTCCATCGGTGCCTCCGAATTCTAATATCCCAAATCACCATTGCCTGACTACATAAACTTTGACTTAGAAATCTCACTACACCCATCAAATTTCATGAATGTCTGGATGACTAAGGCCTCCTAAGCCCCGCTATGCTCAACCATCCTATACCAATTGAGCAGAAGGAAACAAGCTCTTCCCAAGTCATTAACCATTCATCAAACATGGTTTGTCAATCTTTGAGTTTAGGACTTCTCCATACCCTCAAATTCCTATCCATCCCATACCACGCAGAAACTAGAGGTACAAGATCATCCCAATGTCAAGTCCTAACCAATCAAGTGTTTCATTTTGACACATTTTTAGCCTCTAACCTATGTCCTAAAAGTTTTTATTTGATCCACTATGCATCATTATCAATACCCAAGTCTCTATCTATGATCTCTTTTCCTGGACCTATAGACTTAATGTCACGCTACCAAGTTCCTCCATCAAACTGATAGCCCATAGTCTATACCTTAGACACTCGCCCAATTTATCTAGTAACTAAGCTCTGATACCACCTTTGTAACACCTCGGTTCTCAAATCATTCAAAATTGCCACACTATTCTCATAGTTAGAGGTATATTGATTCACTTTTGTCACATATCGCCATTCAAGAACCAGGATAATACCAATTCACACATCAATAATCTCCTAGTCATACCAAGCTACATTCCATAATACAACAAAGTGTATAAATAACTGATTTAGAAAATGAATAATGGAAACCTTAGGATAATATATTACCTGAAAAGAATTTAAATTTATATCAATAATGACAGCCAAACTATGGCCTTATGGTCGAGTTTCAAATAATAAAGTAAAAAAGGTAACATAGTCATTGACACTCTAACCCACATGCCTAGACTAGCTGCCATAAATAAAAGACATAACTAGAGAGGCCTTGTCAATAAGGCCAACTACTACTACAAAGGAATGATTGGCCTTGCTCGTTAGCACAAACTCCATCACTGGTGACCTTAAAAATTAGAAGTGGGGTGAGCTCAAGAGCCTTGTGCATCATACACATACATCTCAAGCATTATTCAAGTCAAAATGTAGATCATACACCACACTTATCAAACATTAGGCTATTCAAATAGTTTAATTATTTTTTATTGTCGTTCAAACCAAAAGGATTCACCTAGGTATCTCCCTATTGTTCTAGGATATCATCTAGAGGTAACACCCAAAGGCCAATTACCTATTTAGGACCCTAACTTGGGAGTGAGGTCTTCTGTGACTTTCAGTTCCATCTCACCACTATCACTATCATGATAGTAGCGTTAATCTCAAGAACAAAAAATATGGTTGGAGATACCCACAATGACACCAAATGGTTGGTCATCACCCTAGTACATAAATAAAAATCTTTATTACTCTAATGTTAAAGTGATAGACAATCTTCAAATCTTTCACATGCTCAACAACAACATAATTCAAGAATACATGAAAGATTTTGAAAGCAATTAATCATGCATAAGGATCACAACACATGATATTTAATATATAAAACATATCACATGCATTTAAAACAAGTGTTCCTCATGATTCTAATCATACAATCTACTATTCATCAAATCATCCATGCATGAAATCAATCAATCATAAACATGGCACTGTCACACCTGGCATGTTTTAAAATAAGTAATCAAATAAACATACAATCATATTCTATAGTTAAAACTTAGATAATACTAAAGAGCAGGGTAATCATCTCTACCTTATCAGTTGATTCCCTTGAGTCTTATGTTGTTGTTCCAACTTGTTTCGAGTTCTCAACCTTTAGAGATTAAAACGTGTTTCTTAGTAACTGTAACCTTCCTAATGTTCTTAGATCATAGATGAATGATCCTCTGCCCAATACAAAAATCAGTGTGCATGGATGGGCTATTAAGAGAGTTAAAGTACATCTTTTCCTCTAAGTACCACAATAATAAAATGGGGTTACTGCGATAACTAGAATGATTACATGAGAAACAAGAGGGCACAAGATGCAATATTGTAGTGGTACATCGCGTTACCGCAATAACCAGAATAAAACGAAAAAGAGGAATTACAGTACCACGGTACACTACCATGGTAACCATAATGTGTGCATATGCAAGTAAGGGATGCACTATCATGGTAGTGAAGTGAATTACCGGGGTAACTAGAATGAAAGTAGAGAAAACAAGAGGAAAAGAATACAATACAGCAGTAATCAAGGGTAGTACCGCGGTAACCAGAATGAACATCATACCATCAAGTATGTTTCATCTATCGCTTTCCTATGCATTTAACATCCTAATATCCTTATTTAATGTGGAAGGATGAGAGTTAGGCATTAGAATAGGATAAAAACGTTATACCTTAGCAACTTGCTCGGAATAACTTGTTGGTGAGTTATGTTTTAACAGAGTTTTCTTGGATTGCTTTGGAATAGTTTAAGGATATGTTCTAATGGTTAGAACAAGCATGAATCTCAGGGATTGTGGTAGAAAATTAATTCTCTAGAAAATGGGAAAAAGAAACATATATCAAAGTTTAGAACAGAATATCACCTTGTAAACTGGCTTGATGGGAATCTATGGTGTCAAATCCCAGACTTTTGGTATTGTTATTCTTGTTTTCTCTTGTGGGGCGTTGTTGTCGAAAGGGAGTGTAACACCCCAACCTCCGTATCTTTAAGCATTGGACATAACCAACATTCTCTTGACAGTGGACTTAACCAACTGACGAGTCGGGCCGGTGTTACTTTACAAGTGACACACATTTGTTCTTCTCTTTTTCAATATCTCATGCCTTTATATAAAAATTCAAGAATACAAAATTTTCACTTTCATAAAATCAAGGAAAATTAAAAGAGATAAAGAAATTCAAACTATTTTATTCATAATAAAAAAAATTTGAAAGTACAAAACTTTTCAAAAAAAAACTAATTATTACAGCAAAAAACTTCAAAATACTTTTCAGTAGAAAAGATTTAAACTTTGGGCAACAAGCCCTTAAAAATTCCAAAAATAATAAGGTAGAAACTTTTTAAGAACTATCCATGTTCAACTGCTTCATAAGTTTCACGTTCTTGAAAAAATAAGAAAGGAAGGAGTGAGCACATAGCCCAGTGGATCCTTTTCAAACAACCATCTTTCATATTCAAACTCATAACACAATCATAATTCAAACACTTGCAATCATTAGGCACTTCAAACAACAATTTGTTCAAGTCGAGTCTCAGACCAAAAGGACCTTTAATCCCTTGATGTTCTTAACTAAGTAAACGGGGCCCACTCGGCATTAACCCATTAGTTGCACATGTCGGCATTAACCCGTTACATGTGGTGACTCACAACGTGTTGTGGTACACTAACCTCAAGTACTTAGGTCTGAAAACCATATGACCAAACTCATATGAAAAGAACAACCATAGCGTCGCCTTGACCACTATGATGGTATGTGGTTATTATCACCATCGTCTCAGCTTAACTCTCATATCATGATCCCATAAAATAAATTTTAGAATATGAAATCAAACTAAAATTTAGAATACATACAATTAATTCATGAAACACTCATAAAACATGCATCATACTTTAATTTAAAAACCTAAGAATGATATTAACATGGCATGGATGATATAATTGCTTAAACATGAATCAAAACTAAAAAATAGAAATAAACTTTTAAAATTCTAAAACTGAAATTGAAAATCTTTGATTTCAGTGAAAAACACACAAATAATGAGTATGTTATAAATTTAAATAAGAACAGAAGGGTATTTTAGAAAGCACTTCCACCTTGTGACACTTTCTTTAAAAATTTATGCAGCAATTCCCCCATGTACTAGTGCCAACGAAGATCACCCAAATTAATTCTCCAACCCAAGAAAAAAACTTCTCACACACATGAGAGAAGAAAGAAAGGTGAGAAAAGGTGCCAAGAAGAGGGCTTAAAGAAAATAAGAGAAAATTTCAACTCTTATTTTTGGAATGATGGAAGTGAGAGCCTAGGGGGGTTTATATAGATTTTCAAAGGGAGAAAAATAAAAACGTTTGAGTTTTTCTTAGAGCAAAACACCTAAATTCTCTATAATTTCGTATTTCCTAATTATAAGAGGAAAATAAGTTTTTTCAAAATTTTTTCAGAATTTAAAAATCAATTTTTGGTATTTATCTCAATTTTTAGTTAATTTTGGCGAATTTTTTGTCGATTTTTTTGCATTTTTTTCTATGCATTGGATCGTCCTTGAGACACGCACACAGATCAAATTGGAGGGTTGAGATTGGCACGCGCGGAGTCGCACCGTGCGACTTCGCAATCGGGATTTTGCGGTTTTGATCACAGTCGTCCGATCGTCCTTGATCATCTCTGTTCGTTCGATCTTCGTTATCTTGTGCGCTCGGGTGTTGGTGCAGATTATCTTGCAGCCATCGGATCGCGAAATCGGATTCAGATCGACAGTTTGTAGCCATTGGATGCGTTTTGAATTATATTTATATGATTTTTAGCCGAATTTCATGTTCTATTTTCGAATTTTTGCCAAATCTTAATCCAAATTGACTTTCTAATCTTATTTTCATCAAAAATTGCACATATCCTTGTATTTTTGGCTATGATATCCCATAATATACATTATATTCATATATTTTCTTCCAACTAGGACTTACCAAATTTTTCATCCGTCAATTCTGTATAATTCTCTAAATAAATTTTCAAATTTCATACGAATTTTCGAGATGTTACAACCCACCCTCCTTAGAAAAATTTTGTCCTTGAAATTTGTACATATTTAGGTATTTTTCGTGAATAGCTTACAGGTATTTGGTCTTCATTTCGCTTTCGAGTTCCCGCGTGGCTTCTTCTACTCTGTGATGTTTCCATAGTACCTTCACTAATGGGATATCCTTTGTTCTTAGATTTTGTACCTTGTGGTCGAGGATTCTGACCGTTGTTTCCTCGTAGGTAGCATCATCTTGAATATTCACTTCCTCCCAGTGAATGATATGAGAGGGGTCAGGTTTGTACTTCCTCAACATGGATACACGGAATACGTTATGTGCTGAAGTCATCCGGTTTGGTATGTCCAACTCATAAGCGCATTCCCCGATTCTTCTAAGTATTTTAAAGGGTTTGACAAACCTTGGAGATAACATCCCTTTGAATTTGAACCTTTTGATACCCTTCTGGGAGCTGATCCTCAAAAATACTTTATATCCAACTTGGAACTCTAATGGTCTTCTCCTTTTGTCAGCGTAGCTCTTTTGATGAATCTGTGCAGTAGTCAGTCTCCTTTGTATTAACTTGACTTGGTTTCTCATTTCTTCCACCATGTCTGGCCCAGTTAATACTTGATCTTCAAGTTCAGCCCAACAGGTAGGTGATCTGCAGGGTTTTCCATAGAGAGCCTCGAATGGAGCCATTTTTATGCTTGCTTGATAACTGTTGCTATAGGCAAACTCCGCCAAGTGTAAGTACTTGCTCCAATTCCCCTTGAAGTCTAAAACGCAAAACCTCAACATATCTTCCAAAATCTAGATAACTCTCTCAAACTGACCATCCGTCTGAGGGTGAAATGTCATACTCATGGTGAGTTTAGTACCCATTTCCTTTTGTAGACTCTGCCAACACTGTGAAATAAAGCAAATGTCTCTATCAGACATGATAGTCTTGGACACACCATGAAGCCTAATGATTTCTTTTACATAGATTTCTCCCAGCTTACTGACTTGGTCTGTGGATCTGATTGGCAAGAAGTGAGCCACTTTGGTGAGATGATCCACTATCACCCAAACGGTATCTTCTCCTCTTTGGTTTCTGGGTAAACCACTGACGAAGTCCATGGCAATGTTATCCCACTTCCGTTCAGGGATTCGAAGTGGTTGTAACATTCCAGAGGGTTTTCGGTGTTCTGCTTTCTCTTGTTAACATGTTAAGCACTTAGAGACGTATTTGGCTATGTCCCTTTTCATTCCTCTCCACCAGTAGGTTTTCCTAAGGTTCTGGTACATCTTATCCCCACCAGGGTGCATGATATACTTAGTTTGATGGGCTTCATCAAGTATGACCTGCTTACTTTGTCCTTGTTGAGGTACACAAATCCTTTTTCTAAGTCTTAGGATATTTTCAGTGTTTAACCTAAAGTCAGCATTCTTTCCTTATGTAACTCCTTCAATTAGTTGAGTGAGCTACTTGTCTTGCCTTTGTTCATCTGATCTGATGCAATAGGTTTGGTTGGCAAGACATATTATAAAGGTAGGCTTCATTTTCATTAAGGGTCACTCCCAGCCTAAAATCTTCGATCAACTGGTACATATGACCTTTCTCCTCGTCTTGTTTGTTGAACTTCCTACTCAAGGCATCGACTACCATATTGGATTTCCCTGGATGGTAGTGCAATTGAAAATCATAATCCTTAAGAAACTCCATCCACCTTCGTTGCCTGAGATTAAGTTCTTTCTGGGTGTAAATGTATTTCAAACTCTTGTAATCAGATAATAGATCAAATTTCTCACCGTAAAGATAATGTCTCCAAATTTTCAAAGCAAACACTATGGCTGCTAGCTCTAGGTCATGAGTAGGGTAATTTCTCTCATGGACCTTCAGTTGTCTTGAAGCAAAAGTGATGGCTTGCTTTTCTTGCATTAAGACTGTGCCCAATCCACTCAGTGAGGCATCAGTATACAGTGTGCATGTAACACCAGGAGTTGGGGTAACTAAAATAGGAGTCGTAGTCAATCTTGTCTTCAGTTCTTGGAATGAACGTTCACATTTCTCATCCCACTGGAACTTAACTCATTTTCTGGTCAACTTAGTCATAGGTTCTGCCAACTTGAAAAAGTCCTTAATGAACCTTCTGTAGTAGCCTGCCTAGCCCAAGAAACTTCTAATTTTTGTTATTGTCTTGGGTTGCTTCTAGTTCATGACGGCTTTTACCTTTTTCGAGTCTACAACAATACCTTTTGCTAATACAATGTGGCCTAGGAACTTGACAATTTCCATCCAAAACTCACACTTACTGAATTTAGCATATAGTTGGTTTCTTCTAAGGGTTTCTAGCACGATCGTCAAGTGTTCTAAGTGCTAAACTTCTAACTTAGAGTAGATTAGGATATCATCCACGAATACTACTACAAAATGGTCAAAGTATTATCTAAACACTCGGTTCATCAAATCCATGAAGGTCAATGGGGTATTGGTCAAACCAAAGGGCATCAAGGTGAACTTGAAGTGTCCATATCTTTTCTAAAGGTCGTCTTGTGAATGTCAGACTCTTGAATCCTCAGCTGATGGTATCCTGATGTAACACCCCAACCCCCGTATCATTAAGCATTGGACGGATCCACCATTTTTCTTAACAGTGGACTAAACCAAACGACAGGCCGGGCCGGTATTACATTACAAGCAACGCACACTTGACTTTCTATTTCAGTCATTTCATGCCTTGATCGTATTTAACTGCACATAACTTAAAATTAAGAATTTAATAAGGCAACAGTATAAGAAATAACTGAAATTCATAAACTCAATTAATTAAATAAAATTGAGTACATAATTTAAAAAATATATTACAGCGGAAGTCTTAAAACTTGGGCAATATGCCCTTACATAAAAATTAGAAACTTTTTTTTTAAATAAGAAGAACCTAACTAATATTCATAGTCTTCATGTAATTTAATTCCCTGAAAAATAAAAGGAAGGGTGAGCACACAGCCCAGTGGATCTTTCTAACATTTAAATCATTATTTCAATTCAAACAAACCAAGCATGT
>JAJIYU010017763.1:0-11535 GCA_030144865.1 Tinospora cordifolia | reverse complement strand
ATAAGCTCTGAGCGAAAGGATTCATCAGACCAAGTGAATCACCTTGAGGGGCTCCAATGCTCTTTGTGAAAAAGAAAGACGGATCTATGAGACTTTGTGTCATTGAATATTGAATCAAGTAACTGTAAAGAACAAATACCCTTTACCAAGGATAGACGACCTATTTGATCAACTAAGAGGAGCCACTCATTTCTCAAAAATTGACCTTTTGTCAGGTTATAATCAGTTGAGGATTTGTGAAATAGACATTCACAAGACTACCTTCAAAACTCGATATGGTCACTTTGAATTTACAGTATTGCTTTTTGGTCTAACCAATGCCCCAACAACATTCATGGACTTAATGAACGGAGTATTTAGGCAATACCTAGACCAGTTTGTCATGGTATTTGTTGACGACATCCTAATATACTCCAAATCCAAAGAGGAACACTTAGAACACTTGAAGATCGTGTTGAAAACACTCAAAAAACATTGACTGTATGCCAAATACAGTAAATGTGAATTCTGGATGAAGACAACCAAATTTTTTAGCCATGTAGTATCAGCAGAAGGCATCTTTGTGGATCTGAAAAAGGTCGAGGCTGTCATGAATTGGAAGGAGCCAAAGATAGTTACAGAAATCAGGAGTTTCTTAGGCTTGGTTGGATACTACAGAAGGTTTATACAAGATTTCTCTAAACTAGCAGAACCTATGACCAAGTTAACCAAGAGGGGAGTTAAGTTTAATTGGGATGAGAAGTGCGAACAATCATTCCAAGAACTGAAGAAGAAATTAACTACGGCCCCCATCCTAGTTCTTCCAACCTATGGGGTTACTTTTACCCTTTATACTAATGCATCATTAAATGGACTGGGAGCAGTATTGATGCAAGGAAGACAAGTAGTCACTTACGCCTCGTGACAACTGAAGATTTGGAGACATTACCTTTATAGTGAGAAATTTGATCTATTTTCAGATAACAAGAGCTTGAAGTACATCTACACCCAAAAGGAGTTGAACCTCAGGCCACGGAGAATGATGGAGTTCTTGAAAGACTATGATTTTCAACTACACTACCATCTAGGGAAGGCCAATGTAGTGGCTGATGCCTTAAGTAGAAAATTCAATAAACAGGAGGAAGAGAAAAACCAGATGTACCAGTTGATCGATGATTTTAAGCTGGGTGTAATTCTAAATGAAACACAAGCCTACCTCTACACTATGTCTTGTCAACCGAATCTTCTGCATCAAATCAGGGATGAACAAAGACAAAACAAATGACTTACCAGTCTGATTGAAGGAGTTACACAGGGTAAGCATTCTGACTTTAGGTTAGAAGCTGAAAATATCTTAAGGTTTGAAAAAAGGATCTGTTCACCTCAAAATGGGCAAAGTAAGCAAACAATAATAGATGAGGCTCATCAGACCAAGTATATGATGCATCCAGGTGGAGATAAAATGTACCAAAACCTTACAAGGACTTACTGGTGGAGGGGCATGAAAAGGGACATAGCCCAATATGTCTCTAGATGTTTGACATGTCAAAAAGTGAAGGCAGAGCACAACAAACCTTTAGGGATATTACAACCACATCCGATGCGATAATGAAAGTGGGACAGCATCGCGATAGACTTTGTTAGCAACCTGCCGAGGAATCAGAAGGGAGAAGACACCATATGGGTGATTGTGGATTGTTTGACAAAGGTAACTCACTTCTTATCCATTCTATCTACAGATTCCATTGAGAAACTTTAAGAATTATATGTCAAAGAAATTGTAAGACTTCATGATGTTCCCACAACCATTGTGTCTGATAGAGATTCTAGGTTTACTTCTCAGTTTTGTAGAGTTTACAAAAAGAGCTAGGAAGCAGACTCACCGTGAGCACTGCATTCCATCCTCAGACTGATGGGCAATCTAAAAGGGTCATTCAGATATTAGAAGATATGTTGAGATCTTGTGTTTTGCATTTAAAGGGAACTAGAGCAAGTACCTTCACTTAGCAGAGTTTGCCTATAGCAATAGTTATCAAGCAAGTATCAAGATGGCTCCATATGAGGCACTTTATGGGAGGCCTTGCAGATCACCAACCTATTGGGCTGAACTCGAAGATCATGTCCTTATTGATCCAAATTTGGTGGAAGAAATGAACAACCAAGTCAAATTGATACGAAAGAGATTGGCTGCAGCTCAAAGTCATCAAAAGAGTTATGCTGATAATAGAAGGAGATCCCTAGAGTTTCAAGTAGGAGGTTAAGTATTTCTAAGAATCAGGCCTCAAAAGGAAATTAAGACGTTCGGATTCAAGGGGAAGTTATCACCAAGATTCATTGGACCCTTTTAAATACTTAAGAGAATCGGGGAATGCGCTTATGAGTTAGAACTACCGAATCAAATGTCCTTAGTGCATAATGTATTCCACGTATCGATGCTGCGGAAGTATGAACCAGACCCATCCCATATCATACACTGGGAAGAAGTTGCGTTACAAGACAATGCAACTTACGAGAAATCAATAATTAGTATATTAGACCGTAAGGTACAGCATCTTAGAACCAAGGAAATTCCACTTGTTAAAGTTTTGTGGAAACACCATGATCTCGAAGAAGCAACCTAGGAGCTGGAAAGCGAGATCAAGAATAAATATCTAGGCCTCTTCACCCAAAATACCTAACCAAACAACATTGACATGGATAGGTATAAATTTCGAGGACGAAATTTATTGTAAGGAGGGTAGGTTGTAATACCTAAAATTTCAATTGTCGTAATACCCAAAATTCAAGTTTAAAACAAACTTTATTGGTTCATATATATATATATATATATATATATATATATAATCGTCATTGATATGCAATTAATTAATTGGCATAGAAACATATAGGGATATGCATTAATTCATATTAGACATATAGAAATGTTTGGTAAGTATACCCTTCTCTATCTAAATAAGAAAGTAATATTTTAATTATTAAAGTATGATATTAATATGGAAAAGTATGTATTTAAAGTACTAATTAGATGCATTTATGAAAATAACATTTTGATTAGTGTAATAGTAATATATATAGAAAAGTATATGTGCAAAAGAAATGCATTCATAGATGCAATATCTTATTTAGTATGATGCTAAGGTATGCATATATAGTAAATGATTGTCCTACATTGGAAAAATAGAAACACTAGTTGAAAGAGGGTATGCATATATAGGAAATGATAGTCCCATATTGGAAAATTGAAACACAAGTTGAAAGAGGGCTCAATATAAACCTCCCTATTTTACACATCTTATTCATCCCAAAGCAAGAGTTAAAATTCCTCTTGCTCTCTCTTTGCCTCCTTCTTGGTAAACTTAGTTCTTTTCTTCTTTTCTTAAGCTATTATAAATAGCTTGCGAGGTAGTAGCAACGAAGTGCTACAAAGATTTTAGGAAGCGATCTTGATGTGAGTTTCTTTCCCTTCTTTTAATTTATTATTTTGATTTAGATAATGCTTACTTGTTTCATTAGTTTGATTTTATTCTTGTCCTTCGTATTTATGTTATTCAATTATTATGTTGTTCATGACCAAGAGAGTATGCTCTGTAGTTGCGTCCTGTACGATCTTCTACATCAGAAATCGAAAGTCAATGTTTGTGAATGTGAATATACGATTGGAGTATTTAGGTACTGTTGGAATATTTATTTATTATGCTCTTTCGCACAAAAATAAGACTAAATAAGAGTTCAACCACACACCAGTACGGGGGCCTTTCTATGTTCTATGTAGAATTAGAACTGGCTGTCAATACTGACACCAGAATGGAACGGGTTTCAAGAATGATCCCACTAGAGCTGGGTTTGAGTTTGAGAATTGATCTCTCTCCCTAGATCTGGAGCACGAAGATCGTCCCCGTTGGGTCCAAATTACGATTGAGATAATATATTGTTTGAATCGATTTAATCTCTGAAAGCATTTGATATGCTTGCATTGTTTGGTTGAAATAACGAATTAAATAGATGGAATGATTCACTGGGCTTTTTAGCTCACCCCCCTATTTTTCACATCTTAGGTAATTAATCAGCTTATGAGAAGGTTTATCTATTGAAATTTTTTATTTATTTCAATGTAGGGCGCATCGGCCCAGGCTTAATCATGTATTTCAGTTTTGAATTTATTTTTCACTGTAATAGATCATTGTACTTAGAATTTTCGAATGAATAAATAAAGAATCTTATTTACTATGATGTCATTTTTATATAGACTAATGTACACAGGAACCCTAATGGATTTGGATCTAAGAAGAAGAAAATGTAGCACAAGCACGTCACCTGGGCATCCCAAGATTTTTGAGCAAAGAAAGTTAGACTGTTAAACGACGCAGAAGAAGGAACTCGGGAGGTGGGGTGTTACAGTTTCATGAATTAATTGTGTATATTCTGAATGTTATGTTAGTTTTTCATATTCTAAAGTTTATTTTATGAGATCATGATATGAGAACTAATCAAAGACGATGGTAATAATAATAACCATGTACCATCATAGTGGTTATGGCGATGCTGTGGATGTTCTTTTCATATGAGTTAGGTCATATGGTTTCCAAACCTAAGTACTTGAGGGTTGTATACCACATTACCGGGTGAGTCACCATGTGTAACTGGTTGATGCCGACATATGCCACTAACAGGTTGATGTCGAGTGGGCCCTATTTACTTAGTTAAGAACATCAAGGGATTAAAGACCCTTTTGGTCTAAGATTCGACTTGAACAAACTGTTGTTTGAAGCACCTAATAATTGCAAGTGTTTGAATTATGATTGTATTATGAGTTTGAATATGAAAGATGGTTGTTCGAAAAGGATGCATTGGGCTATGTACTTACTTCTTCCTTTCTTATTTTTCAGGAACATGAAATCTATGGAGCAGTTGAACATGGATAGTTCTGAGATAGTTTCTATTTTATATTTTTAGAATTTTAAGGGCATGTTGCCCAAAATTTTTATGTTTTTCTACTAAAAAGTATTTTGAAGTCTTCCGCTGTAACTATTAGTTCTTTTTGAAGAAGTTTGGTACTTTCAATTTCTATTATAAATAAAATAGTTTGAATTTCTTTACTTCTTTTAATTTGCCTTGATTTTATTGAAAATTTGGTAATCTTGAATTCTATACAAAGGCACGAGATATTGAAAATGGAAAGAACAAGTTTGTGTCACTTGTAATGTAGCATTGGCCCGACCAGCCGTTTTGTTAAGTCCATTATCAAGAGAACGACGACAATGTACATTGCTTAAAGATACTGGGGTTGGGGTATTACATAAATGGAATACAACATCTAAAGCCACCTATCCCGGACGACCTCCCCTATGAAGTGTTTAAACAAAAGTGTGAGTCCTCTGACGTAGAATGTTATGCACTATGTCCAAGTGTTCCTAAAAAATAAAATGAGAGTGAGCTCGAAAGCCCAGTGGATCATTCCTACACATCACACGCATTATACAGACCCAATCCAAAACACTATGAACACTTTCAAACATTAGGCATTTCAAACATTCATTTGGTTTTGGTCGAAGTCTAAGACAAAAAGACGATTGAAATTCCTCTCGGTATTCCCCGTGATCCAATCTAATCGTAATCAAAGAAAGTTTCAATTATCATCTAAAATTAGTCATATCTCAGTATCACAGTCTAAGAGAGAGTACTTAACATGGCTCGTACCGTCTTCCAAAGACTTCAAGCTGTCGCAGGCAGCTTAAGGTTGGGAATACTTACGATCCGCCATGTAGCTAGTCAACCTCAAGCGGTGGCATATACGAGTTACCAGCTCGATTAGCTTCAGGCTCGGTGATAGCATCGGTACGTGGATTCTTAATAATGTTTCGTCTTATTTTAGTTTTATAATCAAATTCAATCACACCAAGGATCACACAATACAATAGAAAATGAATTAAATAATGTATGCTATTGAAAATGAGAATTTACATGAATAAATGATGAAATCTAAGTGCATATTTTTCCTATTCATGCATGCAATAATTAAATAATCATTCATCATACATCATTTAAGCATACCAAATAATTTCAATCAATTTCCTAAGAAAATTCTAATAACCTAGAACTATTCAAACAAATGTTTTGAATTTTAAATCCATATAATATGTATGAGCAAGAAAATCATATCCACCTGATTCCGTCGATCTTCAAGGCTTGCTTGCTTTCATTCGAGCTGTTTAATACTCTAAATTTGTAAAAATCTGAAATTTAAAAATCAACAAGAATTTATAAGTTTCTAGTTCACATTTAAATTTTATTAAAACTACTTTTAAGCTTAAATAATTATAAAGTTTAAATATCAATTTCAACTATTTTCGAGTTATCCCTAAATTCTAGAATTTCATATAATTAAAATAAAACCCTTTCTCAGTTCTTCAAATTTCTTAATCTATCATTAAAAACTTTAATAATTTATTTCTAAGCTTCTACGATTTATTGCTTTCTAAATAAGTTTATTTAGATCCAAAAAATTAATTTAAAAACATTAAACTTAAATTGAGTTCCAAAAATAAATAATTTATGTTTAATAAATCTTATTTCACTTAGAATAAGATTTTTTTATATCTAATATTTGAACTAAGTCCCGAATTTCTATTTTATCACATAAAAATTCTTAACTACTCTTTTTTATTAAATAAATTATTTATCTTCAAGTATTAAATTTAAATTATAGATTTCATAAATTCTATGTTTTAAAATAAAATTATGTTATCTTAAGACTTTTTCTTAGATGACTTAATTAATTTCTAGTTGAATAAAAAGAATTCTTATATTTATTGTTCATATCTTGCCTCTAAATAAAATTAGATTTTTAATGTTCGAAACTTTGAATTTCCTAAACTTCGATATTAATATTCAAGCATCCATAAATAATATTTCTACTAAAATATTTAATGAAGTTTTAAATTTCTATCTTTCTTTTTGTTTTTCCATCTAAAATCATTTAAAAATAAATTTCATACTATTTAAAATAAAAAATTTAAATTATACCTCGCGTCGTCTTCTTCCTTTTTTCGTTCTTCATTTCAGTCCAACATAGCAATTGAGTTTTTTCTTCACGCACTAGCACCCCAATTGGTTTTATTCTTCATTTTCACAAACCACAGCGAACAAGAAACTCAAATCAGAAAACCCACTGTTGTACTTCATCTTCTTCGCATAGCTCGCACTACTACAGTCATTCTTCTTTCCGTCCAAACTAGTGACAGCAACGCGCACAACCCATCTAAATTGTGCAACCTTCTTCTTCTCACGGAATAGCGACAACCAAATGCAGCTAGGTTTTCCATTCTTCATTGCGCGTAGAACAGAATGCACGACCATCTATTCTTCATCTTCACAACCAGCAACAGCTAGTTCGTTCCTCCTCTTCCTCTATTTTAAACATTCAACACCGAAACTAGAAAATTATAGGTTTTGTAGCTATTTGCTTCTTTGATTCCTTGCTGAACGCACAAATGCAAAACCAAAATCAGATTTTTTTTCTTTTCATGATTCTTCTTCTCCCTTCTTCTAGATTTTTTTTGTTGTTCCAGAATTTTTAGAATATTTTATTTATTTATTTATTTATTTTTGTAAACAGAGCATGAGTTTTTTTTTCATTCCAATTTTAGTTTTTCATTCTCAAATCAAATAATTTATTTATATTTTTTCAATCAATTTTAAAATCTATTCTAAAATCACTATTTCTTTAAATCAATTCATATGACTTTCATCTATTTTTTCAAATATTTATTTCTTAGTTCTCTTGTCGATGTGTGGGCAAGCATCATAATAGTTTCATTTATTTTTTCAAACCATAATTCTATGTATAGATTTAAATAAAATAAAAATTTAACTCATTCCTTATTATCTGATTGTTATTTACTTTTTATTTTATTTTAAATTCTCATATAATTTTTTAAATAATATTCTATTTTATATTGACTCGCAACGTAGCACTTTTGCGAAATTTCAGGGTGTTGCAATCCTTGAGTGCCATGACTTGAGCGGGTTCGGTAGCTAGGCGCATTGATCATATGCCCTAACCCTTGGCGCTCAAACCTCGAGTCTAATCTCAATCACATCAAGTACATTAACCCTGATGCTCAACCCTTGAGCCTATGATCTCACTACTAGTGTAGCCATTTAAATCTTGTGAAACCATTTAAATCATGTCATGTCACACAAGTTTTATGTAAAGAATACTAGTTACAGAGAACACTTGAATCAAACTAATCACCTCAAGTCCTGTACACCGATGTCCCATCGACAACTGACCCAGTCTCGTAGTGTTCACTCGAATCTGCGTCAATTAAACTCAATCTCAGTTCTATCAATATAGTGGCCTAATCTCTAATCCCACTATCCCTACTCAATTTCGATTGACCCAATCATCTCAGTTAATGTTCAGTCAATCAATCAAACTTGGTCAACTCTGGTCAATGTGGTCAACCTATATTTTCAACCATTCTTCACTTTTCTTGCATTGTTAATTTTTTTTTTTTGGTTCATTCTAAACCTGCATAGACACCCAAAACCTTTCCCAGACATTATTTTCACATAAAAAACTAGAAATAACATTAAATCATGCTAATATGTAACTAATCATGCAATAATGCTCTAAATGCATATGTAACTAAAAATAAAGAAATATACTTAATTTCCTATTAAACTCATTCAAATTATACATAAAATGCCTATAGTATAAACAATCTACTTTACAACTAATATAGAAACTACAAGGGAATGTTATCATCTGTTTAGTTTTTTCTACCACATTATTAATCTTTTCATCCTCAATACAAAATTTAAGGAGCTATGAGAAATTTAATTGGAAATAACCTTGTCGTCTGGCTCCCATTGTGGTGTTTATACACTTTTTGGAATGATTATTTAGTCCTCTTGCAAAATAGGATTTAAAAAATAAACTGGACGTTAAAGGAAAAATAATTCCATGTTTTCTTTTCCACATTGAGATTTTATCTTTCACGGATTGATAAGAAATTTGACCACATAGTAAGAAATTCAAGTTGCGATAACTTTCTATCTTGATATTAGATTTTTGATGTTTTACTCACTAATTAGATTTGTTCTCCTTTTTCATTTTCTCCAAAGTGTATCTAAATGTTAAAATGAAACACTAGTTTAAAATGGGTTAGCATGTTCAATGACCTAGTCAAAATTCTCACCATGAATAATTCAACCAATAGTAACTTTCTTGTTCCATTTTAAATTTAACATTTAAATGCGCTTTGGAATGATTTTCTCATCTTTATTCCAATGAATAGTTAAATTCAAAATTATATGCAATATGATAATTTTATTTTTTGTTTAATTCTCCATGAAGCAATTAATTTGTTTTTCTCAATTGCTAAAAAATGTATTTGCATAGTTTGAAATTAAATACACAATAAAAGCTAAAATTTTATTGTTATTGCCAATAGTATTACGAACATCAATTTAGTAGTTTTTGATATGCAAATAACCCCTTTATACTAGCAACACAAGCACAACAAGTATTTAATGGAATTCAAAGAAATGGATTGTAGAAGTGTTTAAAACTTCCATCATTGACACTTGTGCAATGTTATAGAAATTAGGGAAGATGATGAATAAGTTAATGACATTATGTATCAAGAAGAAGACCCTTCATTGATATCATTTCGTCTAGGGCCAACTGTTGTTATTAACAACACTCTAATGGAACTCAAAGAAATGAAACATAAAGATGATGGACGTAGATGAACAAAGCAAGAGTGATGAAATATTACACATTGATAAATACCTTTAATAGTGATGATAAAAATTCCCAATAAGTACATGAGTATATAACTCAAAAGATCCATACAAATACCCATCTCAAAATAAACATATTGAAACCCTACTCAATTAGTATACCTTTACCCTTGAATAACCTGAAAGGAGCAAAAAAATGTAATAAAGACTGATGAGCCAAATATAACCACAATGCTAGTGAGTAATAATTATAATTTATCACTTAATGCAGATATTCTAAAAACATATGAATGCATGCTCAAATGTTCATATGAGGATTCATAATAGAGATCAATACAACCACAATATGATCATGATCATGCATCGATAAAATAAGTACAACCTTGAAACTTCCGTGAGAATGTTGGCCCTTGCTTCCATGCATTGTCATCGCAACATGAGCTCACCAATCTCACTCATAAACCTAGACAATGTCTAAAAAGTCCAAAATAGACATAAAATCTAATAAACCATGCATCACATGATAAAAAGTCAACAATGCAAATGTATGAGCTATGTTAATATAATGCACATGCTTAAGTTGATAAATTAAAGAAAGTACTCACAAATATGTGCAATTCCCTCTCTTTCGATCTTAAGAATCTATGAGCCCTTCAAACCCTGATCATATAAAATGTGTCAATTATATGACTCATATTCACAGTTTACAGTAAAATTTAAAGTAAATAGCTCAATTAACTCTTTAGTTAGTTGGTGCTCCTCGATTAAAATATGTTTTAAACATTGTGGATGGTCGACTACCACATCTTTGAGTCTATTTAATCTAATTTTACACAACCACACTATATTATAGTATGAGCTTTATGTATACATAGTTTATGTACAGTGGTTCAAATTGTGGAATTTATCAAGACTTCATCGTATATTAAATTACTTCCAAATTTGGTGGTGAGTTTCCACATCCATGCTAGTGTCACAATGACCTTTTCATAATTTTCTAAGTGTCTTAAATACCATATATAGGTCACATATTAGACCTCTTTCCAATTTCATAACAGACATATATATAATCTATATCATAATCTTACCAATTTTACTGATAGAAATCCCTGCATAGGTGTATTGTCAAATTTCCAAATAGTTATTAAGCCTATCAAATATTTACTTGACTTTTATTTTGGAATTTTGTTGGGACGCCTTCCCTAGACCAAAGGGCGACACGACCAGCATAGTGGTTCGATAAACTCACTCATCATGTCAAGTTTGTGCAAACACTATTAAGCCTCTCCAATCTATTACAACAAACGATATCAGAATTATTGAAAGACTCAATGGCGAAAGTAAACAAACATACGGAAAGTGATCATTATATTACATAATTCCCTTGTCCAAAATACACAGTTGACCACACATATATATGCATACGCAAAAGAATGATTGACCTTTAACAAAATGACCAAGAAAAGGGAATAAAGATCGCTAGAGAACTAGGTAATCACCACGCCTCTACCTTTATCAACCACCGAATAACCTGAAATATTAGTGAAGTAGTGAGCTTGAAATCAACGTCGCTCCTTGGGTAGTAAGACCGGTGTTAGCAAACCCGCAAGTATACGAGATCGCAGCAGTAATATCCGGAAAGTCCGGGTATCGTCCTCAGGGAATACTAATGGTAATTGAATTTTCTTTAACACAAAAGTTGGTAAAGATCTCAATTTTATCAAGACAAGATTAAAAATGATTAAATTGATTAAAACTCAGAAAATAAGGTAAACAAGATGAAAATAAATTGTAAAATTCAGTAGA
>JAJIYU010017762.1:0-11539 GCA_030144865.1 Tinospora cordifolia | reverse complement strand
TAAATTTATTTTTCGTTGTAATGGAATATTGTACCTGAAATTGTTAAATGATCAAATGAAGAATCTACTTTATTATGATGTTATTTTGTACATAGACTAATGTACACAGGAGCCCTAATGTATTTGGATCTAAGAAGAGGAAAATGTAGCACGGGCCCGTCTCCCAGGTATTCCAAGATTTTTGATCAAATAGAATTGAACCATCAGATGACGTGGAAGATGGGACTGGGAGGCGGGGTGTTGCAGTAGCGTACCTTCTTATCCCAACCATTGTCTACAAATCGAGTAGGTCGTCAGTATTTGCTTCATCAAATGTTCGTACTATCATGACTCTATATTCATGTCTCTAGGTTTTCAATTTGTTCAGTGGCCTAAAGGTTTTTCTTCTAGGTTCTTTTCATGCATGGGTACAAGATTTGATTTCAAAGCAATTAAACATTGCATCATGCATATCAGACAATTATAAAATCAAGCTAGCATATTAAGGTTCCAAGCTTCCACTTAAGCTTTCAGGTTCAAGTGTCTTATACCACTCTACCGCTTCCACTTAGGCTTTCACCCAGAACAGAGTCGCACCCAAACAATTTTGTAAATTGCTCGATAACTAAGGTTTTTGAGCCCACTATATTTCACCATCCCATACCAGCGACCATAGAGAAACCCATTCTGCCAGAGTTACCAATCATTCACCACACATGGTCCATTATTCTATGAGTCCAAGCTTCCTCCATATCCCTAAATTCCTATGCATCCCATACTACATAGAAACCAAAAGATATAGAAGCTTCCCAATCCCATGTCCTGATCAAATAATTTTCTGTTTTCAAACAAGTTTCAGTCTCTAGCCTTTGTCCTAGAGATTTATGCTTTTGATCCACTGTGCCACACATGGCTACACCCCTGTTTCTACCTAAGGTCAATCCTCAAGGCCCATGGTTTCAAACTGGTTGACTCACAACTTCTGTCTAGTCAAGACACCACCTTTAGCATCTTTTTCAACTTCTAAATTCCCTAATTTTTCACCTTCTAATTTTTTTTTATAGAAAGTAAGGGTGTTCTTCAACTCGGACCACTCGTATAAACTAGTGGGACAACCTCCAGATTGGGCGGCGAGACCAAAGTCTACTTAGCAACCGCACTTTCTAGGGCGGGATAACCTACCTCCCTTTCAATGTTTAGCTTTATTCGAGACAAGGCTTACCTACTATCAGCTCAACTTGTAGTCTTTGTATCCAAACAAAGCATTTCAAAAACATATACTTCCTTTTTGAAAACACTTTCTAAAACGTTTTTCAATTTAAAAAATAGAAGGTAGGGCATTCAAGATTTAATTCAATTGCAAGTGAAACCCTAATTTGAGTTTCTAATTCTAGTCAAACAGCCACTGATCGACTTTCTAATTCTAGCCCAAGACATTCAAGATTCGATTCAATTTAAAGTAAAACCCTAATTTGAGTTTTTAATTCTAGTTAAACAACCACTGATTGATTTTCTAATTCTAGCCCAAGGCAGCTAAAACTTAGGCTCTGATACTACCTTTGTAACACCCCAACCTCCTAGAAATAGGTTTAAGCTCAACCACAATGTGGGTTGGGTCCTATGTTACATTTACAAGTACACAACTTGCATCTCAATTCCTTTGTTTAAACACTTGTTAAAAACGTTCATGGATACATCACAATGTATTCAATTTCAATTCAATAAGGCTATACAATTAGATAAATGAATACTTTAAAATCTTTATTTATTCAAATAAAATAAAGAAAGTTGCATTCTTAAATCAAAACTTGAGTACATAACTTTCAAAACTTAAATAAAATTCAACAGAAGTCTTAAATTTAAATTTTGGGCAACATGCCCTTAAAATAGAACTTTTAAAACTTAGAAATAATCTAATATCCATGGCCTTCATGATTCAAGTCAATTTCCTCAAAAATAAAAGGAAGGGGTGAGCACATAGCCAATGGATCATTCATTAAACAACTAAGTTACTATTTCAAATCAATAGCACATCCAAATTCAAACACTTTCATGCATTAAGTGATTTAAACAACTTTTTGGTTGTAGTTGACGTTAAGACTGAAAAAGGTTTTACTCCCTTGATGTTCTAAATTAAGATACCCCTCTTTAGGGTGGAAAGACATTTATTTGTCACTTTCCATTGGACGCCACATACCAAGTATCCCTTAATTTCGCCCTGCAACCACACACTCCAAACATATGTTAAGAACACCCATAGCACCCATACGGGTCACTATGACAGTATGCAGTTCTTATCTTCAATTTCTTATATTTAAGAATCACATAATCATAAAAGAAATTTAAAATGTAAATATCAGAGTTTTAAACAATCAAGAAAGTATGAAAACATTACATCGCATGCTTGAAACATTGAATTAAATCCTAAACTTGGATTCTAAGCATTACATGCTCTCATGAGTGATTAAAACATAAAAAAACATGCTAACTAAAATTAAAATATGATTAAACATGCTGAAACTAAAATAAGACATGCTAAAAATTAGAATTTAAATAAGCATGAACATGCTAGAAATTTAAAATAGCAAAGTAAAGGTTTAAAAAATTCCCTTCACCTTAATCTGAGTTTTTGTTGAATCCGGCAAAGGTTTGCCTTATCAACCACTTTCAAAACTTTAAACCACTAACAAGACTGCTTCAAACAACTTTCTAAAATACTAAAATAAGAACTTCTCACATAAGAGAGAAAAGAGGGTGTGAAGAGGTGTCAAGAAGAGGGCAAGAACAAACAAAGAGGGAAGTGATAACTTTTTGCTTTGGGATGAGATGAAAGTGAGCAAGGGGGGTTTATATAGATGTTCATGAGAGCATACGTCCTAGGGCAGCCTTGGGCAGCTTGGGAAGCTCACAAAAATTTGGGCAAGTTTCTATACATAAAGGGGATGGTTTGCATAAAGTGGGCAAGTGTGTTCATGGTTGGTAAGTGGGACTACTATGACTTTCTAATTCAAACGATATTAATACAATCTTGTTTCCTAACTACGTGTGAACACAAAAGAGGTTTAAATCATATTCTAATTCAAATGAGACGTCCCCTATGTGCTCATGACAACTTTCCTTTTTGGTGTCCTTGCTTGCTTATCACACAAACATACAAGGAATACTTTTCCATTTTCTTATTTCTTGGACATCGAGTATGGGTGTACAATATCAATTTTGAGGGGACATCATATAATAGTCAAAGATGTTCATCTTGGTTTCAAGAAACTATCTAAATAGGGTTACTCACATGTGTGCACACACACATGTACATGGTTGGGCCGATTTTAGCTTAAGTGGGTGTAGGTGTACACAATCAAGTGGGGGGTGGCCATGACTTCACGGGTTCACAAAATTAAATAAAAATTAATATCTCCTTATTTATATGAAATTATGATTTATATCCTATAGTTTTAGAATCATATGAACCTAATGCACATTTTAAGGTATGGTTTGGCACTAAGTAATTTTTCTTCAAAAACTTTCCTTATTTAAGACCCACTGAAGTCACTAGGCAAATGAAAATTCAAATATTGGCCAATTGTTCTGATTTTTAGATATTTCATTCATTTTTTAGTTCATGCCATTCTATTTTGTTTCGGGTCATTTCGATCCCCCGAAGTATCCTAAATGACAATTCTTTCTAATTTGGACCCCTTGAAGGTCGTTTAGCAAATGAAAACTCCAACCTTGACTAATTTTTCTAATTTTTGGATATATTGTCTCCTTAGTTGGTTCATGTCATCTTACTTCATTTCAAGTTGTTTTGGATCCTTAAGGGATACTAAATGAGAGTTTTGGAACCTGCCAAATTTAGCCCTGAAATGAGCCTGATTTCATTTTGTACCCAAATTTTACTAAGTAAATGATAAATTTCATTTAATTGAGTACAAAGAATTTAGGGTATTACATAATTACCTCTATTATTTGTCTTAAAACTTTTGATTTGCTTCCCAAATTTAAGTTCCACATGCAAATTACATGCTTTGCAAGTCTTAAATGCATCTACATTATTATTTTTTTAATCCAAAAACACCCACCCCATATTATTTCACGAAGTTGTTAGTAGAACGCACAAAGTATGTTGCTCCTTGAAATGTCGATGCCTGCTAAACATCAAAGTAAATTAATATTAAAGTAGACTTACTTTTGCCACTTCTTTTGTCAAACTTTAATTTGTTATATTTGTGGAATACAATAATAATAGAAAAAGTAGCTTTATTAATTTATATCCGTTAAGTAATTTTCTATTAGAGAGACTCTACAACTTTTGTATAGAATAGAGCTTAATTTTTTATGCCACATTATTGACAAATTTTCTTCTTAATATGTTGACACAACATATACATCGATCTAATTCTTGTAGAGATTTTCTATAGAGCATGCACAACTTTAAAATCATTTTTTCTACTTTTATTACTAGGAGAGAGCCCTTAATTACTTGATGGTATTTTCTACTTAAGTCTTGCGCTATATTCATTTGTAGATAATAAATTCTTCTTCAAGCCTTTAACATGTTGTACGGTACAAGCCATGTCATCATCTATGTGAATACAACATTTATGGTTTTGATATGGTCTATTATCTATGTGAATGGCCTTATTAGAAAAAATATTCAAGTTTCTTTTCCAAAAGATTTTCTTGTGTAATGACTTGGTTTCATAAAGTTTATGAGTGTGTCTTGAATTTGCAGGCTTCAGACAACATTTCTATCCATCTTCTTCAATTGTTCGTTATTTGTGATTTTTGCATTCAATTGCTAACAAATGATTCTCTTTATCTAGAAGCTTTTAATCATGATGATGAGAAGTTAGTCTTGTTAAGTATTTCTATCTTAGAAATTAGTGTCATGCTAAGTAACTTAAATTGTATCCCATTATTTCATGCGAACAGTATTGTGTTCATGATTCACAGGAATCTTAAGAAAACTTTTTACAAATTAATTTACAACCACAGACCATACTAATTATTTTAAGAGTGGCTCTAACATACACTTGTTGAGAAGCAATGGTATATACATAATGTTATACGAGGAATTTAGTTTACAACCCTCTTCCTATACTCTAAAAGAAAACAATAGGATTCTCTTTCTTTTGAATTAGAATAAGTGAAAAATGGGATGAGACGATTTGAGAAAATGTAGGTGGAAGAGGATTTCACACTATACTAGGGGGGCCTCCATGGGTATTTCTCAAAGTGAAAGGTCCCAAGGACATACCTTGATCTTACAAGGAAGCCCTTTTTTGATAGTCTATCTCATATGAGCTATCCTCACTCAATGACCTATTTTCTTTCTTAATATCTATGAGTTTAATTCTTTTCGATGGTGCAATGAATTACTAAGGGAGTGTTGTAACACCTATGAATTTTGTACGAATTTCAAATAAATATTTTAGTTAAAAAAAATTATAACTTTTTAGATATAAACGCTGTATACTCTAAAGTATGAAATAAAATTAAATTAATTAAAAAAATCAATATATATACAAGTATAAAAAAAATTAAAGAATTATTTTCATTTCTTAAGAAAATATCTAATACAAAATCTAGGCAAAATTTTAATTTGTAGCCTAATTGAAAAAATAAAATGAAAATAATAGTGTAAAAATATAAGATGAAAATAAGAAATCTTATTCCAAGGTTTATTATATAAGGTTTATTAAATTTACTAAAGAAAGATTAGTAAGATTATTTAGTACATTAAATAATCAGTAAATTTATTTAATAAATTAAACTATATTATTAGTAAGTAATTTAATCAGTACGTGTAATTTATATATTAAACTATATTATATAAAAACTTAGGCATAATTTATCGTGTAGCTTAATTGAATATATATATTATTAAAGAAAATAGAAATGAGAAATTTATTAGTCACATTATATGATAAATCCTGATTAGCAAGTTATATATTTATGGGTTACAAAAGTAAAAGTGAGAAATATTATTAATGAGTTATTTACGTAAATTATCTAATTAGTTAGTTGATTTGGATTTAGTACATCACACAAAAAAATGGAAACAAAATAAATAGAATTTACAATTTAATTATACAATTGAAATAGAATAGAAATATAAATTAAAGATTGGGAAAATTTCAGAAAATTTGAATAATGTAAATAATAAGAAATTCAGATACTGAAAATAAAGGAAATCTCAAAATAAAAGTATAGAAGTATTAGCAAGTTTATATTATATAGATATAGGTTGAAAAAAAAAATAGCAATATATAAATTACAAAAATCAGCAATTAAATATGTGTATAGTTATGGTTTACATTGGTAAAATATAGTGAGCAAGAAGAAAAAAAGAAAACAAAACAAAACAAAAAAAAATATGGGCAAACTGCCCGGAAGGAAAAGAAAAAAAATAAAATAATAATAATAATAATAATAATAATAATAATAATAATAAACTCTAAATACTGGATCTTGCTAATTTATATGCAAGAAAAAATTAGAAAGTTGTCTTTGGACTTGCCACCAAAAGTTACCAATTTTCACTCTCCCAAACTCTATATATCGGAGCCCTATGCTAACAGTTCTTTCATCCCAGCAAGAACTGACATGTCCTTCTTACTTTCTCTCTCTCCCGCTTTGCTTCCCTCTTGGCATTTTTTTTCTCTTAGGGGCTATTCTAAACGACAATTGGGGTAGAGGTAACAGAGTATTACAGAAATTCTGTAACAATTAGAGTTGAAGTAACGAAATGCTACCAGATATTTTTCAATTGATTTATTCAACAAAGGTGGAAGTGATTTTTCATACCCCTATTCTACTTCTTCAATTTAATATCATGTTCATGCATATTTAATTTCTGTTTGGTGTGTTTATTATGTTTGAATAACATATTTATTTATTTATTTAAAAAAATAGATATATTTTCATATTTGCCTGTGCACCATAAAATCATGTCATTATTAGATTATACATGTTTAGATTTATTTAAAAAATTAAAAAAAAAACATGATGCATACTAAGTGTTTGCTTTCATGTTTTGAATGTTTATATGTTGAAATTATTTTTATTTATTTTTTTGAGCATGATTTATTTATGATCCATGATTATGAGATTTAAAGAAAGATGTTGAGATTAAGAACCACGTACTGTCACAGTGAACATGAGGGTCACTGTGGGTGTTCTTTACATCTAATTAGTTCACATAGGTGATGTCTCAAAATACTTGGAATATGAGTTAGGCCCTAAGTCCAATGAAATTTGATAAGAAAATGTCTTTTTACTCAAGGGAGGTATTTTGATAAAGAAAATCAAGGGCTTTGAAACCCTTTCAATCTAATTTATAACTATAAACAAAATGTTGTTTAAAACATCTAATGATTTACAAATGTTTGAATTTGAATGAGTTATTAATGCTGAATTAGTAAATTAGTGGTTTTGAAAAAGATTCACTGAGCTATATGCTCACCCCTTCCTTCTATTTTTCAGGAAATCGAATCACATGAAGACCATGAATATTAGTTAAATTTTTTTCTTATGATTTAAAAAGTTTCTAATTTCTATGTAAGGGTGTGTTGCCCAAGTTTTGAATTTTCTTCTATAATAGTTTTTCTTCAAGATTGAATTATGTAATCAATTTTATTTAATTAATAGAGTTATAGATTTCTTTTATTTATTATATTATTACCTTATGAAATTTCTAAATTTGAGTTATGTACCGACCCGGCTCGCCTTGTGGTAAGGTCCAAATTGAAAGTCTCGGGGGTTGAGGTGTTTCAAGTGGTGTAGGAGTTGTTTGTCTTTCTCTAGAAGAGGCTCGTATCCTGATCTCCATGTTGCAGAATCTCCCTTGCGCTCAAAACACCGTTGAATACAAAGCATGTATAGCTGCCAGAGTACGCGAATGCGTTCTGTAGTTGCAATTCACACTAGAGAGTGTTATGAAAGGCCTTGGCTCCCTTCTGACTGATAGCACAACTATGTGTTGGCACTCAATTAGTAGTGTCGGCACGTCACTTGGCTCCTCGGCTTCTATTCTTTCCCACTTCTATGGTACACAAATGCGGCATCCAAGATGCTTTTCTTATACTAATTAGCCAACGTTTATTGTTGTTTTCTTTCCCTTAAAGATGATGCTTTAATGGAGACAAAATAGTTGAAATGAGGCCAATTTCCAACCACAAAAGATGTAATCTTCAATGGTTAGAATTGATGGCAAGAAATGGGTTATAGTGCGACAGTTTCTTGAGTGTTGCTTGTGGTTTGAATGTGTGGTTGTTTCTTAGGGCATCTCTATAACATTCTAACTCCCAATCAGACCTCTCGTCATGTATTATGGGTATAGTGCAGAGATGCCTCACGTGCGAGTTGTCACCTGTTGAGAATCAGAATGCTACTTAAATTGTTTCTATCAAAATCTCTTTCTTTAAATTCCATTTCCTGATAAATATTCTTAAAGAAATATATGAAATACATTTGGCATAAAATAAAAGATCAAAATAACTTTTTACTGTATTCACTGAATTTCCATAGTTAAAAAAATTTAACTAAAATAAAAAATTACAATTCATGCAGTGGAATTATTTCAAAAACTTCTATTAAAATAGTAAATGTTAAACATATAATCTCGTTTAATAACATGAGCGATTGAAATCCAAAACCAAAATAGATACATGTAAATCAGTTTTGTAAGAATAAACAAAATACAACCTCTAAATCCTCCTATCTCAGATAACCTCCCCATGAGGTTTCCAATAAAAAGTGAAGGTCTTTTGACATAGGTTACAGTATTCTACGTCCAAATGTACCTAAAAAATAAAATGAGAGTGAGCTCGATAGCCTAGTGAATCATTCTTATACATCACATGCATTGTACAAATCAAAATTTAAAACATTACAAGCACTTTCATACATTAAGCGTTTCAAACATTCAATTAATTTTGGTCGAAGTCTGAGACCGAAAGAGTGTTGAGATGACTCTCAGTATTCCCTATGATCTGAATCAAAACAAATCTCAGGTAATACCCAAAGCCGATTACCTATCAGAGTCACAATCCAAGGGAGTGTACTTACTACCACGTAGTACCATCTCCAAAGGACTTCTAGCAGTCTCAAATAGCTTAGGGTTGAGAATACATACGATCCGCCGTGTAGCTCGTCAATCTCAAGCAGTGGCATGTAGGAAATACTACCTCGATCCGCTTCAGGCTCGTCGATCGCACGGATACGTGGATTCTTAATAATCCATCATCTTATTTATTTATTTATTTTTTAGTTTCACAAACAAATTCAATCATACCAAACATCACACATACAATAGAAAATAAATCAAATAATGCATACTAATACAAATGACAGTTTACATGAATAAATAATGAAATCTATGTGTATGTCTTCCTATTCATGCATGCAGTAATTAAATAATCATTCATCACACATCATTCAAGCACACCAAACAATTTCAATCAATTTCATAATAAAATTCTAATAACCTAGAACTATTTAAACAAATGTTTTTAATTTTAAATCTATATAATACGTATGAGTAAGCAAATCATGCCCACCTGATTTCGCAAATCTTCAAGGCTACTTTGCTTTCATTCGGGCTATTCAATACTCTAAAATTGTAAAATCTATAATTCAACCATTAATAAAACTTTTCTAAGTTCCTAACTCATTTTTAATTTCATCCAAAATGTTCTTAAACTTAAATAATTTTTACAATAGTTATGAAGTCTAAATATTAATTTAAACTAATTTTGCGTTTTTTCGAAATTCAAGAATTTTATATAATCTAATTTAAAACAATTTCTAAGTCCTTAGAATTTCTTAATCTGAATTTTAAAACATTAATAATCAATATTCCAAGCTTCTGCGATTTATTCACTTCTAAATAAATTATTTAGTTCCTAACAAATAATTTAAAAATACTAAGACTTGAATTTGAGTTCTAAAAATAATTCACCTATGTTCAATAAATTTTATTTCACTTAAAAATAAGTTTTTCATATTTAAAATTTGAACTTAGTCCCAAATTGCTAATTTATCACATAAAAATCCCTAAGCCACTCTTTTAAAATAAATTATTTATTTCATGAAAAATTATTCATTCAAGATAATAACTTAAAATCATAGATTTCTTAAATTCTAAGTTTCAAAACAAAATAATTTTATCTTAAGACTTTTTTCTTAAATAATTTAATTAATTTTTAATTGAATAAAAAATTTTAATGTATACTATTTGCATCCGACCTCCAATAAAAATTTAATCTCGTCTCCGAAATTCCAAACCCTCTAAACATTGATAAACTTTGATATTCATATTCCAATATCTATTTCATAATTCACAAGCATCAAAAATAATATTTTTACCAAAATACCGAATAAGGTTTTAAATTTTTATTTATTTATTTATTTTATTTTTTCTACTAAAAGTTTAAATTTCTAAACTTTATTCTGTCCATCTAAAATTAAACAAAATAATTCATTTTGAATTATCCAAATTTTAAAAATTTAAAAATACACCTTTCTGATTCGTATTTGCAACTAGACATGGTTCGTCGTGTCTTCATCCTGCGAACAAACGCAACAACGCGCAATCGCTGCTCTTCATTGTCCAACGCACCAGCAGCTCGCATAGCTGTTGGTTTCTAGTGTTCCTCTTTTCTTCTTCATTCTTCAATCACAGATTGGAACTCCATTCTTCATTTCTCTTCTCTGTTTTCCTTCTTTCATGGACTTTCAGCAGCACATACGGCCACCATGAATACGCAACAGCCACGGTTTCCTCCTCTTTCTATCTTGTTTGTCGTCCAACACACACAACCAGCACCTTCCCATCTTCTTCGTTTCTCTTCTTCATGGACCAGACGCACACACTGCGCATCAGCCACTCAAAACCCTCAAAATAACGGACCAGCTACAAAATTTCATCTTCTTCAACGTAGATTGCAGCAAGTTCGTGGATTTCACCATTCTTCTTCATTTTGACGATGCCCTAGAACGCACCAAATTGCACAACCACAAATTGCATGGACTTTTTTTTTCAAATAATATAAAATAAATAAATTAATTTAAAAATACTTAACTGGTAAAAGTTATACACAATCTACCCAAACTTTAACAGCGTACTGCCACGTATGCGTCCACCTGACGGATTTGAATTTTTGTCATGTCCACCTATGAATGCGTCTTTTGAAAAGACGACTTCAATGTAAATTTTTTTACACTAAAGGCGTCTTTTCAAAAGACGACTTTAGTACAAAATTTTTTACACTAAAGGCGTCTTTTCAAAAGACGACTTTAGTACAAATTTTTTTTACACTAAATGCGTCTTTTCAAAAGACGACTTCAGTATAAATGATCCCATTTACCAAGTTTGCGAGCAATTCGGGAGGAGTTTTCTCGCGGGACCACTTCCAACAAGTTATAATTGCCTCCCCAGAACACCCGGAAAGCGACGAAATAATTTTTGGACCCTCGGATCAAAATTTGGATGCATCACTTCTTTTTTAAGTCTTTAGTGAGAACTCTTTAACGTCAAACTTGTTTCTGCTCATTGCGG
>JAJIYU010017761.1:0-11531 GCA_030144865.1 Tinospora cordifolia | reverse complement strand
GCACGTTTCTAGCTATCCGAATGTTCTAATAAATTTTATCTTGATCAAATATCATATAATGATAATTAAAAACAAGTTTCCACTCATTTTTTATATTTATTTTGAATTTTTTAAAAATTCATGTTGACGTGGACACATTATAAGACCTAGGGTGATCACAAAAATTTTCCTAATTTTTTGTATTAACCAATGCGAATCATACACACATATATATATTATTCGTACTTAAGCATAATAATATTTCAATGTAAAGCAATTTGCAGTCAACGGAGTCACCAATTTTCCTCTAAAAAAAATGCACGCCTTGCTGGAGTCAATAATGAATGATAGGAAGGGAGAATGGCATATATAGATACATATCTTGATGCATCATGTGCTTGTTGCTACAATCTATCCAGTACTAGTTATATCTTGAATGCTTCAGAAAGTACCATCAGTGAGCAAAAATTCAGAAAGTACCATAAGGGATGCATGAAGAAATACTTTTGTGATCTATTAGAGTACGAAGGATGGATGACTGACAGTTGCTTTGCTGATTGGAGATCATGAAAAGCAATTGACAACACTTGATGACAAGAAGAAAAGATTAGAGCAAGAAATCTATGATTTCTAAGGTTTAAAGTTTTTCTAGAACCTTAACCATATCTTCATGTACTTTTCCCAAATTGGAGTAAAACCATAAATGAAATAAATTGATAGTTTGTTCAATGTTTTAGATACTGCAATGTTTTTTTTTTCTTACAACATACAGGCTTGTATCTAGCATTTGATTTTTCTAGGTTATTTTCTGTTTTCAATAATTTTGACTTGTTTTACTAGTTTAATTATTCCATGTACAAACATCATATGTCTTAGAACATCCCCATTGAATGGTTGGATCCTTGGATCTATAGCTTCCTTGGAATTTTTCAAGGTGATTTTTTTTTCTGCCTAAATTTGTAGTCAATCCTTGGTAATTTGAGGGCATTTTTGGAGAATAGATAAGGAAAATATCAAAGTTGGATCCTTTTATGAGCTGTTGACCTTTGTAGATACTGGAAAAAATCTTCTGTTGACGATCTATATATATATATATACACACCATATTATTTGTATATCATGCATAAATATGGACAAGATTAATGTTATCTTATCCATGGGAGTGAAAGTACAACTCAATTCTTGAGTTCATAGGCTAACCTTAAGGAAAAGTACAGCGTAATACTTTAGCTCTTATTCTTATTTTATTTGTTTTAAATTAATCTAATTAAGTTTAATTTTTTTTATGTAGATATATATATATTGATTTGCTTTAACTGTTACAGTTGCTCTTTAGCTAGGGGTGGCAATTTGTATCATTGTGTCATAAATAGGTCGTATCATAAATGGGTTGTGTTTAATTGTGTTCGTAATCGTGTACATGTTATGACCCATTTAACTTTTTATAATCAAATTTTAAAATAATTTTTTATTAAAAATATTAATAAAAATTTAAAAAATATTTAAAATTTTAAAAAATTATATTTAAAATAATAATAATGAATTATATTATCAATAGATTAATGAATACATTAATTCTAAATTAACTTTTTTATAATTTATCTCTTAAATTATCTATAATCGTGTTAGACATGTCATTTTCGAGTTTTCTGTGTTGACCTAAACCCGTTAATTTCGTGTCGTGTTCATGTCAGGTTATCGTGTCATATCACAAATTGCCACCCCTATCTTTAGCTCTTATTCTTATTTTTTTTCTAAAATTAATCTACCTAAGTTCATTTTTTTTGATGTACGTATATATAAAGATTGGAACAATGGAGAACTTGAGTTTATATGTTTAGATTGTGTATCAAGATGAGACGTGATGATTCTTCAAGAAGAATTTTTGCTTATAGAACTTTTTATTTTTATTTATTAGGATCAATAACAATAAGTAGTGTGAATAATAATTACACTTTTTAATAGATTGTATATATGTTTGACACTGAAATTTTTTATTCTTAAGTGATAAGAATAATGCGCGTATATATATATATATATCTATAATATATGTACTTTAATTTTGATTGAATAATGCGTGTATAACAAAAGAATAATTCATGTATAATGTGTGTCAATAGTGGTATAATGTGAGAATAATTTCATAATAATGTAGGGACAAATGAATAATGCACACATATATATATACATAAAATATGTACCTTATTTATGACTAACTAATGCAAGAATAACAAACGAATAATTAATGTATAATGCGTCTGAATAGCGGTATAATATGAGAATAATTTCCTAATAATGCGGGGACAAACGAATAATGCACGCATATATATATATATACATAAAATATTTACCTTATTTATGACTGACTAATGCAAATATAACAAATGAATAATTCATGTATAATGCGTCTGAATAGCGGTATAATGTGAGAATAATTTTATAATAATGCGAAGATAAATGAATAATTTTATAATAATGCGAAGATAAATGAATAATTCATGTATAATGCGTCTGAATAGCAGTATAATGTGAGAATAATTTTATAATAATGCGAAGATAAATGAATAATGCGCGCACGTAATTTCGTAAGCTATATTGACCAACAGAATAATTTTTATACGTGCATTATTCGATTGTTATCGCTATATATTTATACTCGCATTTTTAGATTTTTATCCCTTCATTATACCACATTTCGCGGGTTATATATACAATTATTCACACATTATTCGATCGTTATCACTAGATTTTTATACGGGCATTATTCGATCTTTATCCCTACATTATACAACATTTCACTGGTTCTTTATACCATTATTCACCCATTATTTGATCATTATTGCTAGATTTCTTTTACACACATTATTCGATATTTATCCCTACATTATACTATATTTTACTTGTTATATATGTACCATCATTCACGAATTAATTATTTGATTGTTATCGCTTGATTTTTATATGCATATTAGTCAATATTTATTCCTATATTATACTATATTTCACGTGTTATATATACTATATATATTATTCACGCAATATTCGATCGATATCTTTACATTTTTATACATGTATTATTCTAGTGTTATACCTACATTATACTACTATTCACGGGTTATACCATTATTCCTGCATTATTCTATCGTTATCCCTACATCTTTATATGTACATTATTTGATCGTTATGCCTACATTATACCGCCATTCACGGGTTATACCATTATTCACGCATTAGTGGTATTATATAGGTATAACATATATATGAATAACATATGTATATAACGTAATATGTTTACAACAATCGAATAAACATTGTTATAGACGACTATAGACAACGTTTACGAAGGAATGTTGTAATAGCTTACGTCCTTTTAATAACAGTCGACTAACGAATGTTGTAGAAGGTGTAATTCGACAACGAACAACTATGATTATTGTAATAACATAGAACAACATTCGTCTGCTCGTTATAATGGCCTTTTCAACGATGCTCTCATGGTGAACGTTGTTGTACACCTTTTACTTAAGCGATTTGACAACAAACATTTTATGAATGTTGTTGTATGCCTTCTATTACAACGGTTGTTGATGCACGTTGTCAAATTGACGTTGTTGTAACATCAATTTCGTGTAGTGTTCGAATCAAAATGCTTCTTGGTGCTCTCTTTTGACACTGTTTTTCCCTCTGATGATTTGCAACAGTTGTCGCTAGAACGCTTCTAGTCTTTCTAATCTCCATATTGCTTATTACCTTGTGCTTGCTGTGAAAGAAGAAACATCTAGGAAGAAGAAGGCGATGAGTAGCAACAGTTTGGCAAGGGCGATCAAAAGAAGAAATAGCTAGGAAGAAGAAGGCGATGAGCATCATCAAATATTGTTGTATATTTGATAATGTTTTAAGTTTTATGTTATAACTAAGGTTTTATAAAAAAAAACAGCATATATTGTTGTGAATAAGTTTTTTTTGACATTTTTTGTAATTTACTCAAAAAGAGAATAGAAAACGAAAGAAGAAGATTATTAAATTTAGCGAAATCTAACTTGTTATTAGGTAAGTTATTTTATTCTGTTTTATCGCAAAATTAGTTTTTAACAAGTGCATAATTTGTGTTATAATTTTTTTTAATAGGTAGTTTTTATAGTATTATCTAAAAATAGCGTATTGATTGTCATAAAGTAAAAAGACATAAAAATTATATCATTGTATTTGTATGATCACATAAATCACAAACATATAATTAGTTTATCCTGTATATATTATAAACATTGCTATAATGGTTGGAAGTTACATGCTAAATTGAGAATTTGAATTGCATTAGAGGTAACGAAAATTAAACTGAAAACCATAAAAATGTAGAATATGAAATTCTGAAAATGTTGACACCAAGATTGTAGTATTTGAAGATCAATTGACAAAATTATTAGTTGCTGTGCAATTGAAGAAAATAAATGTATAAATGAATTATACTATATCAACCTGAGATTCTGTTCATGCTTAATTTACATGTATATATTCGGTTATTTATATGAGTTTTATATTCATTATATATATAATATAAGTTATTATATTAGTTATTGCATTAGCTAGTCATCAACATATTGTTGATTTCATGAAAAATGTAATAGAAAATAATTAGTTATTTTACTTGATGTACTTTATAACAACTTTTAAAGATGTTAGTTTATAAAGATGTTAGTCATTATACATAGGAAATAGAAACACGTGCCAAGCAGGATAGGTTTTTATATTTTGTGAGTATTTATACTATGTGATTTATATATGACATTCTAAGTATGAAAAAGTATAACAAGTGAGCATGTTATGACATGTACATCATACTTTAAAATTCATAAAAAAAATATAGCATGGCTAGACGCATTGATGCAGCTTAGTACATAAGTATTTTATGAAGAAAGTTCATAGGATCGAATTCATAATACAAACAAATATTCCATAAGATTTGATATAAGAGAAATTCTTGGGATTGGTTCATGGTGCTGACAAATATTTCATAAGAATTGATATGGAAGAAAGTTCGTAGGATTGGTGCATTATCTCATGATTTGATTTGAGTTCGGTGTTAGAGGATGATAACAACTCTTGTTTAGACATAGATAAGAGGTAAGTTCCCCTCTACTACTAGTAAAATGGAGATGAATACAACATTTTAGGTTCAGATTAAAAAGGAAAAGGAAAGCTTTGAGAGGTGGGATAGGCTCTCTTAATTTTTTGTTTGTGTGTATGCTAAAAAGCAATTATAAAAATGTTTTTGTAACTATTTAACTATCTCTACCTAGTATGTACTATTATTAATTAGATAGCTTTGTACTTGAAACTTGATATAAATGTAGACTAATGAGAAAATTCTATATTCTATTGGATGTTATAAATATTGTTATCTTGTTTATGAGATTGCAATGGGTTGAGTAACTAGAGGAGACTTTGTCGGAATATTTAGGATGAAGTAAGAGTTATAGTGTGGTGAGGCTTATAGAGTATCGTGCACATAGTTGGACTGCATACATGGTATTTTGTGCCAGAGCCGCCATATCATTTTATAGAATGGGTTGCGACAATAGTGGTATTACACCCTTAGATTTAAAATCCTTTAAAAGATAAAAAATTTAATACGATTTAATGGTTACTTGTATTGGTATATTTTATGGGTAGCTGGCATTTGTGTATCGCTAATGGTCTTGATATATATTTGTAATGTTTAGATTAGAGTGTGTAACAACACGTAATTTTCATTACACATAGATATGATGTATGTGTATAAGCATATATTATATACATACATATAAGTGTATATAATATCATGTGGAATAAGAAAATAAAATTTATAAAGAGACTTTGAAAAAATAAAAAGATTAATATTAATATTAAGAATATAAATATATAATGGTATACATAGTATAAGAATTAATTTAATAAATGGTGTATTATAGGTATAGTAGTAGTAAGCCATATCATTAATGGGATTTAATTTTAATAAATGGGTGATTATGTGGCATTGGATTTAGGGGAGAGTACCAGGTAAATAATATATATATATATACAGATGAGCATATATTGAACAGAGAAATTATTGTTTGAAAATACATTATTTAATGAAAAATAACATGCACGAGCCCACAAAGAAGATAAATTAATGAGTTGTTGTATGAAAAAATTTAAAAAAAAGAAGAGAAAAATAAGTGGTGCTCTTATGGGTAAGGAAGAGTAAACTTATCTACACATATAGAAAAGAGAAAGGAGGAAGAAAGGGGACAAATAAAGCCATGTATTTTTAAAGATTTGTCATTTTTGTAAGATTATTTTGGCTTTTTTTTAGTGCAAGATAAATAGAGAATCTATAAATGACAGCTTTTCTGGTGTAATTTTTAATAAAAGTAATAGTTTATAGTGTTACCTTAAAATAAGGTGTATATCTACTTAGAGTAAAACTACATAAAATTTATATCATTGTATTTATATTATCGAGTAGATCACACACACACATATATATATATATATATATATATATAATTTATACTTATGTGGTCTTTAAAAACTTATATGGTAATTGGAAGCTAACACATATAATAGGTATATTTACTATAGGTGAAATTTTTATTGAGAGGTACAAAAATGTAAAGAATGAAATTCTGAACTAAATGACACCAAAATTATGAATTTTAAAGATTGATTGATAGGTTAAATTAGCATTTATGCATCTCGATGAAATTAATGGATTAATAATAACATGAGGTAATGTGATATATAAGGTTGCGGCAATCGTAGCAAATTTATAATATGGGAAATAAATATAATATTACATAATGTGTATATAAAATATATATATTTAAGGTAGATTCCACATTAAAAAATGTTTAACATGGAAAATAATTGATTATCCTATGTACTGTACAACAAAAATTTGAAGAGGATGGTTACTATATACCAACAAGTGAAGCTCGCATCAAACAGGATAAGCTTTTGGTATTTTGACTCGATATTGAAGTGACGCGAACGATGACTGAGAGAACATTATGGGTCAAGTTAGTCTGTGAGTAGTAATTTGATTTATATACTTAACCTTTTATTCTACTTATTGTTGTTGCATAATTGGTTGCTACATGCAATGCATATTGCATTAAGATATGATTGATTGACAAATCTTCAAATGTGCGGGCCTAGCCTAAGGATTAGAAGTTCCAAAGGGCAAACATTGAATCGTGATAGTCCTGAAATAAGGGTAGTACATTGGTACACTTTATGAATATAATTAGATTAGTGTATGACACACTCTACTAGTTCGTGGGTGGCGACTGTACCATATGGTTAGTGGACCATGATTGTTGATATGACAGTATTGGCCTAGACGAGGTTAATATTCGTTCGAAAGTGGCAGTATGACCATGAGATCCTTAAACTAAAAGAATGGTGTCGAGTTTAGATACTAAATTGTAACACCTCACTTTTGCCCCGCCCAAATACTCCTTGCACATTTGAGGCACGTTCACAAATCGTTTGTTTGAGCCGCCCAGGAGGGGGGAGATGTCACATTATATCCTTTCTTTTCCAAGTCTCAACATCCCAGGACATCCAGAGCACTTCATTCACAAAGATTATACATAACATATGCGAGATCATCGATGAAAATAGATTAATATTATTTATTGAAAATTGGATAAGTCATGAGGTACAAAAACCCTCAATTTATTACATTGAGTTTAAACCTTAACATAATGAAGACATTGGGGTTGACATGCCCAATCAAACATTTCATGAATACTAAACTTTGACTATGCAGCTTCCAATAAGAAATTTCTTGAAGGATTAGAAAAGGAAGGGTGAGCTCAGGAGCCCACTAGATCATCCCAAATATTTAACTCTTTATTTCAAATCAAATTGAATACATGACAAAACACTTTAAAACATTATGTGATTCAAATAGTTGTTTGTTATCAATTGTCATTGAGACCAAAACAAGTACGCCTCTGTGTTCCACATTTAGGGAGAGAAGTGAATCCGGACATTCAAACCCATCATTGATGAAGTGGGGTTAAACTCGAACACCCAGTTCACAATTTTGGGAAGTGTGGTTAACACGAACACTCAGTTCCAATTCAAAATAATTGGGGTTGGAACACACACGGTGAAGTACCCTCACCATGTTAGTACGTGGTTGTAATCTTTATTAATCTTTCTTTAGCAGTTAATCATGTCAATATCAGTTTAAAACAAATAGATAAACATGTAAACATCTAAGCACGATATTCATGTTAACAAACATACAATGATCATAGCATGTATATTCATTAGAAAGCATGCATACATCATTCAAACATACCATGTAGAATCATCACATATTTCTAAGTGAAGAAAACATTCATGCACATAATACTTGAATTAAAATAATAAGATAAAATTTTGAAATTACTTCCACCTTAATCGTTAGTCCTTTTGATCTTGATAGTCCAAGTTCTTGAATTTTCATCCTTGAAAATCAAGACTAATGGGTTATATTCATGTGTTTCTAATAGTCATAAATTATAATCTAATGGTCTTTGATGCTATATAGCTTGTAATATGAGAGAACATCTATAATACCTTGAAAAATTTGTGCAAAATGCAATGAAATGATCGAATTATAAGGATAAATGAGACCAGTTCATTTCAAGGATCAATTAGCCAGTTAATTTGCTCAAAAATCTTTCAGCGGAGTGAAATTTAAGAAAATGGAACGAAATGAAATGAAATAAAGTGAACATCTCAAATGGCCTAGACATCAAAAATTCATTTCATTTGCACAATTAAGAGTTTATTTACTGAGTATGCCTCAAGAGAATCTAAATTAGGAAAGAAAATGGGGGAAAAAATCTAGCAATTGAAAAATATGAATTTTTATTAAATTCATGTGAACCCAAAAATATGTGCTAAGGGCCTAGAATCGTAGCCAAATAAGAGATATGAATTTTCATTAAATTCATGTGGACCCAAAATGTGTAAACACCCCTAAGCAGGTGCAAGTCACATGGGTAATGATGTCATGATATGTACACCCATACATGAGCCGTCCCAAGTTGTTAAGAAACCATGAAGGTTGATTCCATGTGCCAAGCTAAAATGATCATGTGCAGCCTAGCTACATACACCCATGGACGCCCGATTTTCACATAACCCTAACCCTAGCCATTTTTGAATAAAACCTATATTAGAAATGGCTCATGAGCAAACCTAGCTGCCACCCCAATAGAATAGAAAGTTTCAATGAGAAAACATACAAAAATCAAAAGATTCCATAAACTAAGGGGCCAGCCAAAGAGAAAAACCAAGAATGAAAAGTTTCCATGCTCTCATTTTGGTGCCAAGATTAGACTCCCATGTAAAGTTTCTAAGCTACACCCATTGAGTCTCATGGTATTGTGTCGACCAAGTTTGATAATGTACTCATTATCCTATCGATGCTCAACATCCAAAGAAAAGGGAATGGGAAAGTTTCCTAAATTAAAAGATACCCTAATCTTGGCATACATGAAGGGAATGACCATCATATCCCCAATATGAAACCCTAGCTGTCCCTTGCACTCACATGCATTCAAGAATAGAAGATTCTTAACCTGGATGCTCTCTAATATGCTGGACATCCAAAGGAAAGGTTGATAATTTTGAATATTCCCATGATGCCCAAATTAGTAGCACACCTAAAGAAAAACAAAATGTTTCCTATGTGACTAAGTGTGATGCCCAAGTAAAGAAATAACTAGGGAAGTTTCCTAGAACCCAAAATCTAAATTGATATGACGTCCAAGAAGTATCTTGCAAGTATTCCAAACTTGATTTGTGTTCATACATACTTAGGAAATCAAAAGGGATCATATCTTGTGAATAAGAAACCCTAATCTCCAAGCTTGCCAAACCGTACTCGCCATGGAATATTGGAAAGATACACATGCCAAGTTGTCTCCTCATGTGTATGGAAAGATGCTCCTTGAGAGCTGCCAAAGCTACCCAACCATGTGCCCCTTGCTCTTGAAACTCTATATAAACCCCCCTAGTGCTCTTATTCTCCTTATCCCAAACCAAGAGTTGACGCTTCCCTCTTGACTTGCTCTACCCTTTTTTTTGGCAACCCCTTCCCACTCTCTCTTGTTCTTGAGTGTTTCAAAGTGCAAAATTAGTGACTTTGAGTGTTCTTTGAGTGCTAGACATTGGAAGGATGTTCATGCATCCATGAAACAATGCCATGATAAATTATGCATGTTTAGGCCTAGTTGATATATGATGTATGTTTATAATGTTTTTACGCTTGAATGTTACATCTAAGCCTGTTGAATTCGATTTCTTTTATTTATGATCCACATGTATGAGATTAAATAAAAGATTTTGAGGCTAAGAACCACGTACTGTCATAGTAGTCTAAAGGGATGCTATGGATGTTCTTTACATATACTGTGGGTATATGGTTTGTCGTACTATGTATATAGGGCACAACACAAAATATTTAGGATCTAGGTAAGAGTCCCTAATTCCAATAAAATGTGGCAAAACGAATTGTTTTTTCACTCAAAGAGGAGATATTTTGGATAAGAACATCAAGGGCCTTGAAAACCTTCAGTCAAATCTACAACTGTAAACAAAATATTGTTTGAAACGTCTAATGATTTACAACTGCTTGAAATTGAATATACTATTAGTTTGAATTAGTAAATTTATTGTTTTAAGAATGATCCACTAGGCTATGTGCTCATCCTTTCTCTCTTATCTTTTCAGGGAATTAAACACATGATGATACAACCTAAAGACTTAGGATGCTAGTTTTTAGAAAGTTTTCTACGTTTATTTGAATGTAAGGGCATGTAACGCAAATTTTGAATATCTATAATGTAAGACTTCCGCTGAATTTAATTTCTTTTATCAGTTTTAAGTTATGTACTCTCTTTTATTAAATCAATACAGATTTGAAAAGTTTTCTTTTATCTCTTATGTAATTGCCTTATGGAACTTTGTGCATAAATTTTGGGTTAAGTACTCTTGAATTTCAATGAGGCATGGATAAAAGGAACAAGAAGTCAAGTTGTATACTTGTAAAGTAATACCAGCCCGGCCTGCCTTGTGGTTAAGTCCAATTGAAAGTCTCGAGGGTCAACGTGTTACAACATCATCCTCGATGAGTCTAAGTAGGGTTTCAGGTCTATGTACCATGGTAGAAACAGGTGTTATAGTGATAATCATAAGGTAGGGGCGAAAAACGAAAATATCAGGAACATTACTATGGTAGGCTACCATAGTAACCAGAAACATTGGTGAAATTTAGTTGCATTACTACAGTAACCAAAAGACATCAGTAAAATTTGGACACACTATCGTGGTAGGCTACCGTAGTAGTTTGAGTGGATTTTCTTAGAAATAGGTAAAAACGATGAAACTGCTATGGTAGCAATGATTAGTAGTGTGATAGTTTACATGGAATGTGATTTTCTGGGTACGTGCCACTCATTCTGTGTTCTCCTACAACTATGACATCTTACTTCATGGATTTCTAGACTATAAAACATGTATTTGAG
>JAJIYU010017760.1:0-11551 GCA_030144865.1 Tinospora cordifolia | reverse complement strand
GCGGTTAAATACGATCAAGGCATGAAATGACTGAAATAGAAAGTCAAGTGTGCGTCGCTTGTAACGTAACACCGGCCCGGCCCGCCGTTTGGTTTAGTCCACCATCAAGGACAAAAATGGTGGATGCGTCCAATGCTTAATGATACGGGGGTTGGGGTGTTACAAGAAACAAGTACAGATCTTCAGATGTGCTGACTTGGCCTTAGGATGAGAGGTTTCGAGGTGCGGACATTGGATCATGATGGTTTCGAGATAGAATTGATTGACAGATCTTCAAATGTGCTTATCTGGCCTCAGGATGAGAGGTTCCGACGTGCGAACATTGGATTGTGACAACTCTGAGATAGGACTGATCAATGGGACATCAGAAGTGCTGACTTGGCCTAGTGATGAGAGGTTTCAAGGTACAGACATTGAACCGTGATAGTTTTGAGATAAGAGTGGTACGTTGGTACACTCTATAGATATATTTAGACTGATGCATGTCACACTCTATTGGTTCGTGGGTGGCGACCGTACCACCTGGTCGATGGGCCATAATCGTCGAGATATGACGGTATGGCCTGGTCAGTGGACCATGACGGTATGGCCTGGTCGATGGATTGATATCGCCGTATGGCCTAGACGATTGGTCACGTCTACTGGAATGACAGTATGACTAGAGGATCCTTAAAGTGAAACAATGGTATCGAGTTTAGATACTGGACACTTGAATCATGACATACTTCATAGCATATTTCACGGTGTATTATGCTGTTGCATTTTTATATGAATGATTTTACATGCTATTCATAATTGCATTTTATTTGAATGCTTGAAATGTTGCATGTTGCATTGCACCTAGAATGCTTGTTTTAAGTAGATATATCTATCGCTACTCACTGGGTTCACATGGATATCAAGCTCACTACTCTTAACATTTCAAGTCCGTCCGATGTGGATATAGGGAAAGGCGTACAGTATGCGTGATTTTTTCAGCCTATTCCTAGTAGGTTGTTTTGTTATTTTGTTATTTTAATTCATTATGTACAAGTTTTGAAAATGTAAAGTTGAAATAGACTATAGTAATGTAATTAATGTCAAAGACTTCTGTTATTGTTACATTATTCTGCTTATCTTGTTTTTGTTTCACTCTGAATACTATAAAGGTTTCAATGGTAAGGGTTAATAGTAGTCGGCAAGTTTGATTGAAGAGTAGACTTTTCTGACTATTTTGCTAGTCGGGCCGCCTATATAAGGTTTCGAAAGGGGTCCTGACAATGTTGGTATCAGATCACGACAAAATTTTTTCAAAGATGGAATTAAGCAGAAATATGAATCAAAAAGTTCTATTATTCAAAACTTATTTTCAAAAATATATTGTAGGTAGTGGTAAAATATGCTTTAGGAGTAATATGTTGTAATGTTTGACATTGACAAATGATTGTATGATTTGCAAACTAAAATGCCACCTAGACGTGCAGACCACGGCGGGTACCACAAGATCCTACTCCTCCGTAGGATCCTATATTATGACCTATACCACCACCACCTGCCAAGCCTAATATGTATCGAAGGCTCAAAGATCTTATCCAGGCCCAAGAGGAGTTGATCCAATGCTCTAGTGTTACACTTCATCAGAGGATTGATGGTGTTGTAGCTACTATGTAGCGATCGGCACTTCTTGCAGCTCTTGCTCCACCAGTAGTTGAGGTAGCTGATGGGGATGATGATGATGATGAATTTGAAGAAGAGATTGAGGTTCTTCGTAAGCACCATAGAGAGAGACAGAGAAAAGAAATTTCACATGAGAGATTATTGAAGAAGTTCATGGACTTGAAACCCCAGTCATATTAGGGTAGTGTTAATCTAGAGCAAGCAAAGGACTGGATGCTGAATGTTGAGAAGATATCACGGTCGATGAAGCTATCTGAAGAGAATCAGGTGTTGTTCTCTACCCATAACTTAGAGGGCGATGCCGCTACATGTTGGTTATTAGTTTTAACCACTGAGTGCCCGATTGAGACATGGACAAGATTTCGAGAGTTATATTTGGAGACATTTGTTCCTACTTCTGTCAGAGAGCAAAGGAATATGGAGTTCTTGGCCTTGCGATAGGGCAAGATGATAGTCCAGGAGTACACCTACAAATTCATTCATCTAGAGTCTTATGCTCCATGGCTGATTGCTAATAAAGTAGAAAGGGTTGGATTTTATCGCTGAGGGTTGAACAGTGATATTCTACGGGCGATATAAGGTTCTAGTCTTGAGTCGCTGAAGCGTCGAGCTCTGAGATATGAGGCAAATAGTAAAGATGAACCTGTATAGGTGTAGATTGTGCCAGGTAGTATCATGCAGACTCCAGCACATACTCCTAGTTATCAGGGACAGTGGCAGAAGAATAGGGGTTATAGGAAGAGGAAGCTTGTTATGGGATCGACTAACACCCCATAGACCCATCTACCACGACGATGGCAGTTTGTTGCTACACCTATTCAAACATTCGAACCACATGTGGCAGTGCAGCCAAGAGGTGGAGGTCATAGAAGATGCCGAGGTAGGCGAGGCAAAGGCTTTGAGTATAGGCCACCAATACTTACTGTACAGATGGGCTAGCCGACACGGATAGGGCAAGTTGTACAGAGACAGCCTTACACCTATTATCAGTGCAGGCAGCTTGGGCACAAAAGATCAGAGTGTCCTACTTTATCAGCCCCACATATGGTTCAGCAAGGATATAGAGAAAGAGAGCCCAGGTAGTTAATCAACCTGATCCGGAGGCTATTAACCAAGACTTTGGTAGAAGGTACCGTCTTTATTTTAAATTTCACTTTATATGTGTTGATTGATGTTGGCTCTACGGTATCATTTATATCTAAACCTGCTGTTGATAGATTGAAACTTAGACTAGTTAGGGCATCCATTTGGCTAGTATTAAGTATTGTCACTGGGGAACGTATTTACCCCAATATGGTCTATGAGCATTGTGTGATTCGTATTGGTGACCTACAGACAGTGTTAGATTTGTAGGTTTTAAAATTTTTAGAGTTTGATGCCATTCTAGGCATGGACTTGCTAGCTGCTTATCACATTTATGTTGATTGTTATGTTAAGCGTGTAGTATTCTAGATCCCAAATCGACCTATAGTGGTGTTCCAGGGTAGAGGTTCATATAAACCTAGCACCTTAGGTAGATTAGCGGCACTCGAGTAGATGTGTGCCTCAGTGAGTGTGGTTGCTGCAGATATTGATGAACCTTCCGATTCGAGACTTGGGGATATTCTTATGGTATGTGAGTTCCCTAAGGTATTCCCTGATGATCTATTCAGCTTGCCTCCTAAGCGAGAAACCAATTTTGTCATTGAGTTGGTCTCAGGGGCTGAGCCAATCTCAATAGCTCCTTACTATATGGCACCTAAGGAGTTACAAGAGTTGAAGGTTCAGTTAGAAGAATTATTAGACAAAGGTTTTATTTGACCCAGCATGTCACCATAGGGAGCTGTTATGTTGTTTGTAAAGAAGAAAGATGGGATACCCTCTCCCTTGGATTGATGATTTTTTTGATCAGCTGTAGGGTGCTAGAGTATTCTCGAAGATTGATTTGCATTTGGGTACCATTAGCTGCATGTTAGGGAGGAGGATGTACCAAAGACAGCTTTTCAGACTTGTTGTGGGCACTATGAGTTTTTAGTTATGCCATTTGGTGTAACGAATGCCCCAACGATGTTCATGGACTTCATGCAGTGAGTGTTCAAGCCTTATCTTGATCCATTTGTTATAATATTTATTGATGACATTCTAGTCTACTCGAGGTCAAGAGAGGATCATGCAAAACATCTTAGAGTAGTTTTACAAACTTTGAAGGAACACTACCTGTATGAAAAGTTCAATAAGTGTGACTTTTGGTTAATAGAGGTTAAGTTTTTGGGTCATGTGGTTGGAGCCGAAGGTATCTCAGTTGATTCGGCCAAGGTCAAAGCGATTTTTAATTGGGCTAGACTACCACATTGATCGAGATTCGTAGTTTTCTAGGTTTAGCAAGTTATTATTGAAGATTTGTACAAAACTTCTCTTGCATTATAACACTGATGACTAAGCTAACCCAAAAGAATGTACCTTTTGTATGGACTGATAGTTTTGAGCGTGCCTTTCTTAAGCTTAAACAAAGGTTGACAGCTGCGCCAGTTCTTGTTTTGCCAGAGCCATGTCAAGAGTTGGTGATTTATGTTGATGCATTAGGATTAGGCTTTGGTTGTGTATTGATGCAAAATGACAGGGTAATAGCCTATGATTCCAAATAGTTAAGGTTCATGAGAAAAATTACCTTGTTCATGATCTAGAACTAGTAACTATTGATTTTGCGCTCAAGATTTGGCGACATTACCTTTAAAGTAAACGATTCACATTGTTTTGGATCACAAAAGCCTCAAGTATCCATTTTCTCATAAGGATCTTAATATGAGGCAGAGGAGGTGGATGAAATTGCTGAAGGATTATGACTTTAGTATCGAATACCATCTTGGGAAATCTAACGTTATGGCTAATGCACTTAGTAGGAAACAGATCAAGATTGCCTGTATGGCTAGACATATGTCTCAGGAGTGGAGGATGATTGATTTTGTAACAGTGGTGAGTATCCATGAGACTTTGACCGAGACAAGAGTCAGTGCAAAGATGAGAGCCCAGCGGTTCTACTTGTTGAGATCGTGGAGGTGTAGCCTCGTGATGTTGATTATGAGATGTTCCAGGAGTGGGCATATGACACTCTCATGTGGAGTGGTCGATTGACACTGATGGTGCACTGAGGTTTAGGGGACGATTGTGGCTACTAGCTAACCCTTACCTAAGACAGGGAGTTTTTGCAGAGCTGCATCGTTCGAGGTATATCATTCATCCATGCACTAATAAGATGTATCAGGATGCTCAACATACTTATTGGTGGTCAGGGATGAAGCGAGATATTGTAGCCTTTATGCAGAGATGTAACACATGCCAGTAGGTTAAGCTAAGCACCAGAGACCCAGTGGTTTATTGCAGCCCTTGACTATTCTCGAGTGGAAATGGGAGCACATTACTATGGACTTTGTGATGGGATTACCTTGGACTCAGCAGAGACTTGATGCTATTTGGGTCATTGTGGACAAACTGATTAAGTCTACTCATTTCCTCCTGATTCACACTAGAAATTCGGTTGAGATGCTCAGTTTACGTCCCATTTTTGGCAGAGCTTGCAGAGTCAATTGGGGACTAGAGTAAACATGAACACAACCTTCCATCCACAAACTGATGATCAGTCAAAAAGGGTAATCCATATTTTAGAGAACATGCTCTGAGCATGTATCCTTGATTTTGGTGGTAGCTGGGAAGATCATTTGGCTCTGTGTGAGTTTACATATAATAACAGCTACCAGGCAAGTATCTACATGGCGCCATTTGAAGCATTATATGGTTAACCTTGCCGATTGCCAGCTTGTTAGGCCAAGGTTGGTGACACAACAGTTTTTGGCCCTGCCTTTATACAGGAGCAAATTGATAAGATTCAGTTGATCTGAAGGCACCTTAGGATCGACAGAAGAGTTTTACGAATAACCAGAGGAAGATCCTTAAGTTCAATGCTGGTGATCATGTGCTGCTTCGAATTTTCCCTTAAAAGGGGCAGGCTCGTTTTGATATTTTAAGAAAACTCGCTCCGAGATACATTGGACCTTTCAAGATCCTAGAGAGAATAGGTCTTGTGGCTTACCGATTGGCATTACTACCTCAGCTAGCGGGAGTACATTACGTATTTCACATGTCGACGTTAAGGAAGTACTACCCTGATCCCTCGCACATGATTGACATGAGACATATTGAGTTGTGAGAGAATTGTTAATACGATGAGGCTCTGGTAGCTATCGTTGATTGAGCCGTAAAGAAGCTGCACAACAAGGAGATATCGATGGTACGTGTACATTGGTAGTTTCACGGTGTTGAGTAGGACACTTGGGAGCGAGAAGACTACATAGCCTGTCGTTTCCCTGATATTATGAGAGTTGTTTCTTAATATTTTGTTGTCTTAGAAAATTTCGAGGATGAAATTTGTTCTAAGGAGGGAAAACTATAATGACAATATTTTTAGTCATTGAGTCGATGAACTCGATATGTATTTTTATATATCAATTAATAAATTATAAATAAAAATACATAATTTTACGGGAATCATATAAATTAATGCATGCATTAAATGGAAATACGTAATTTTTACGACGATTGTATTAATTAATGGATGTATTAAATAAAAATTAAAATAAATAATAAATAATGCAAATATTAGTGGGAGTTTAGAAAAAAAAAATGAATGAATGAAATGAATTAATTGCCATATAGATATGTATTTATTTTGATGTAGGTATATATATATATATATATGTGTGTGTGTGTGTGTGTGTGTGTGTGTGTGTGTGTGATATACACACAAGGAACACTTCCCCATTTTCTTATTTCTTGGACATCAAGCATGTGTGTACAATATCGAATTCGAGGGGACACCATATAATAGTCAAAAATGCTCATCTTGGTTCTAAAAAACTATCTAAATGGGGTTGCTCACATATGTGCACACACACATGTACATGGTTAGGCCGATTTTGTCTTAAGTGGGTGTGGGTGTACACAATCAAGTAGGGATGTATATGGAATCATGTCCTATCGTTTCTAAACCATATAAAACGTCTATTAATGTGGGTGTACTGAATCATTTGCATGGAACATGGGATCATTTTACAATGATTCAAATAAAGGAAACATCCCATGGAGCTTAGGGTAGAGTGAGGGTACACATGATCATAGTTTTCCATCCATGTGACTTGCACATGCTTAGGGTGGCCATGACTTAATGGGTTCACAAAAATCAAATAAAAATTAATACTTCCGTATTTACAAGGAATTATGATTTATAACCTATAGTTTTAAAATTACATGAACCTAATGCACATTGTAAGGTATGATTTGGCCTAAGGTGATTTTTTCTCAAAAAATTTCCTTATTCAAGACCCACTGAGGTCACTAGGCAAATGAAAATTCAAATCTTGGCCAATTGTTCTGATTTTTTGATATGTCATTCATTTTGTTAGTTCATGTCATTCTGTTTTGTTTCGGTTCATTTCAAGTAATACCCTAGAATTTTGTCAAATAATTTAAAATAAATAAAATAAGTTAAGCGAATTAATTTCAAAGATTTTAAGAAATTTTTAGGTACAAATTGTGGGTTGGTACATGAAAAATAAAATATATTGGAGATATAATATAAATTAGGCAAATAAGACCCTAATTTGATAATTAGATGAAAATTTTAATTTAGTAGAATTAATTATAAAATTTAAAAAGTTGCTTAAGAAATAATTAGAAATAAAGTATAGATACACATATAGGTTAATATGTATATCAATAAGGTGTGTGTTAGCATAATAAGTGTTAGTACTATATATTATAGGAATATATACATAGAAAAATTTATATAATTAAATAAAAATGTAGCATACGTACATTTATTAAAAATAAATCAAACATTATGTAAATATTAATTTATAATTACATAAATTATTATCTGAAAATGAAATATGAAATAAAAAAATATATGGAAATGGAAAATGTAGATTATTTAATTATTGGCATCAAATATATTAAAGAAATAGAAAAAATATATCTAATAAATGCAATATTATATAATTAAAAAGGGAAAAATATTAGTAAGTCCCTGGAATAACATGATTTGTGCAAAAATCAATGTTTGCACAAATTAGAAAGTGAGATTGGGTTGATAATTAGCAATTTTCGGATAAAAGAAACCTTAGAAAGTGATTTTGGTAATTAGAAACTACATCCAACAGCTAGAAACACATCATCCGCACGATCTAAGATCTCACGGTCACGATCAAAACTCAAAACAACACCCAAGAGCACCGAATCACTGAAATCAACGGCCCAGAAACGATCTGCCTCATCTAAAGGTTCAGATTCAATCCTTTGATCACTAATGATGCTGCATTCGAGGATCATCGTGCGGCCTAGATCGGTGCTCGTGTTCTGATGATCATCGTGTTGTTCTCGAGGACAATCGAATGACCCGAGTTCGAGACGTCTTCAATCGATCGCGAAGCAATACGTTACTAGAGGTCCATCAAATGATCCAGATCGAGGCGCTTTGAGATGATCGCGAACGAGTACTATGATCGAGGAAATCGGACGGGCAGTAACAATCAAGGACGATCGGATGATCAGAACGAGTTTCGTTCATCGCGAAAGGCGTGTTTCGAGGACGATTCGAGTGTCCAGATCAAACTTGTAATTCAAAAATCGCGAACCAACATTGCGCTCGAGGAAATCCGACGGAACGATGACAATTGATCAGGAATCTGTGCGACACTCGAGGATGATTTGACCAACCAGATGCAATCTGCTCGATCCGAGTTATGTATGCGTGATACGAGGAAAATCAGACAGTTTCAATCTAAGGCTCCGAAAAAAAATCGAGAAATTAACGAAAAATCCGAAATAATCCGATTAAATGCTTCAAAAATTTGAAAAAATTAGTTACTAAATTCCCAAAAATTTCTAAAAAATTCACTTGCTAATCTCCTATGCTTGGGGGGCACGAAATTTTGAAGAATTGGTAAGTTTCCCACACGATGACACCCCAAACTTGTCATTCTCTACCCTTTTGAACTCTATATAAACACCCCCATGCTCACAATTCATCTCATCCCAAGAAACAAGAGTTGAATTGTCATCTTGTTCTCTAAGCCCTCTTCTTGGCTCCCCTTCTCACTTTCTTTTCCCTCTTGTGTATGAGAAGTTTATTGTTTGAGAATTTGTTTTGGGTGATTTTCTTGGTGATTGAGTTTTGGGAACCATTGCTTCAACTTTGGGGAGAAAACAACACAAGGTGGAAGTGATTTCTCTTACACCCGTTTTTCTTATTCAAAGTTCTAGCATGTTCATTGTGTATATGGTTTTAAAATCAAAAGATTTACAGTTCTAGCATTCTAAAATAATTTTTAGTTTAGATTTGATTCATATTTGAATTTATGCATGCATATTAATCATGCCATGCTTAGTATCATGTTTAGGTTTTATTTCAATATGTGATGCATGATTTTGAGGGTTCCATGATTGAGTTTTCAATTTGATAATATGCTGAATTTATTTATTTTAATCTCCTGTTCTGAAATTTATTTTATGATTCTAGAATATGCGATTTAACAAAGATGATGGTGATAATAACCACGTACTATCATAACACACATGTGAGTTGCTATGGATGTTCTTTTCATATGATTAGTTCATATGGTTTTAAGACCAAAGTACTTGGTTGGTGGGTAATGTCCCTTGAAGTCCAAAAGTCCAATGAAATTGGCTAGGAAAAGCCATATTTTACTCTAAGGAGGTACTTTGTTAAGAACATCAAGAGCTTCAAAAACCCTTTTGGTCTAAAATCTCAACTTTAAACAAATGGATGCTTGAAACGTCTAATGTATGCAAATGTTTGAAATTTGAATGTGTTATTGTTTTGAATTTGAAAAATGGTTGTTTGATAAAGATCCACTAAGCTATGTGCTCACCCCTTGCTCTCTTATTTTTCAGGAAATTAAATTATGAAGGCTAGGGAAATTTGATAGTTTTTTTTGTTTTAGCAAGTTCTCTTTCAATGTCAGGGCATGTTGCTCAATTTTGATTAAGACTTCCGTTGAAAGTTAATATTTCTATTTTGAGATTATTGATCAACGATGTACTAGTTTACATTACAAAGTTATGTACTTTCTTTTATTAATAAAGAAGTTGAATTTTTCTTTACCTTTAAGTGCCTTGATTTTATTAAATGTGAATTTGTACTATTAAATTTATTCTAAGGCATGTGGTATTGAAAAATAGAAAGTCAAGTGTGTATCACTTGTAAAATAACATGACCCAACCCGGCAATTGGTTAAGTCCACCATCAAAATAATGGTCGTATGTCCAAAACTCAAAGAATGTGGGGGTTGGGGTGTTACATTTTATCCCCCGAAGTACCCTAAATTACAATTCTTTCTAATTTTGGCCCCTGAAACCGTTTAGTAAATGAAAACCTTAACCTCAACCATTTGTTCTAATTTTTGGATATGTTGTCTCATTAGTTGGTTCATGTTACCTTACTTCATTTCAAGTTGTTTAGGGTCCCTAATGGGCACCAAATGAGAGTTTTAGAACATGCCAAATTTAGCCCCGAAATGTGTTCGATTTCATTTTGCACCCAATTTCACTAAATTGATCTTGAATTTCATTTAATCAAGTACAAAGTTTTCATGTTATTACAAAAACTACCTGACCCATGACTTAGTTGGCTGCCATTGTGTTTGCCCTAAAGACTTGGAGACACTATCTTTACGACGAGATGTTTGATTTGTTTTCAAATCACAAGAGTTTGAAATATATCTACACCCAAAAAGAGTTGAACCTCTAGCAATGAAGATGGATGAAGTTCCTTAAAGATTATGATTTTCAACTATACTAAAATCCGAGGAAGGCTAACATAGTGGCCGATGCCTTGAGTAGGAAGTTCAACTAGCAAGATGAGAAGAAGGGTCAGATGTACGAACTAATTGAGGAGTACAATTTGGGTATAAATTTAGATGAGAACTAGGCCTACCTCTACAACGTGTCCTGCCAACAAGATCTAGTACATCTGATCATGGATGAGCAAAGGTAAGACAAGTGGCTCACAAGCTTGATAAAAGGAGTTGAACAAGGTAAGCATACTTAGTTTATGTTAGATGTTGAGGATACCCTAAGACTTGGAGATAGAATTTGTATACCTCAGAATGGACAAAATAAGCAATCAATACTTGACGAAGCCCATCTTACTAAGTATACGATGCATCCTGGTGGTGAAAAGATGTATCAAAATCTCAGAAATACCTACTAGTGGCAAGGAATGGAGAGAGATGTGGTTAAATATGTCTTTAAGTGCTTAACTTGTCAGCAAGTAAAAGCAAAACAGCAAAAGCCCTCTAGGATGTTACAACCACTCCCTGTCCCTGAATGGAAATGGGATAACATCACCATTGATTTTGTCAGTGGATTACCCTGAAACTAGAAAGGAGAAGATATTGTATGGGTGATTGTGGATTGTCTTACTAAAGTGGTTCATTTCCTACCAATGAAATCCATAGACCAAGTTAGTAAGTTGGGAGAACTTTATGTGAAAAAGATAGTAAGACTTCATGGTGTGCCCATGATGATAGTATTCGATAGAAACTCTCGATTAATGTCACAGTTCTAGCAAAGTCTTTAGAAGGAGTCGAGCACTAGGCTCATCATAAGTACTACTTTCCATCTTCAAACCGATGGTCAGTCTGAGAGAGTCATTCAAACATTGGAAGACATGTTGAGGTCTTGCATCCTTGATTTCAAGGGCAATTCGAGTAAATACCTACACTAACTTGCCATTCTATACACTTTTGAAGCCTATATAAACCCCCCAATGCTCAAAACTCAAACCATCCCAAGCAACAAGAGTTGAGTTGTCATCTTGTGCTTCTAGCCTTCTTCTTGGCAT
>JAJIYU010017759.1:0-11550 GCA_030144865.1 Tinospora cordifolia | reverse complement strand
GTCGTACACCGATAGTGAGACCATAGGCTCGAGGTCCGAGTGCAGGGTCAGGGTACACGATGCGATTGGATTAGGCTCGAGGACCGAGCGATGAGGTTAGGGCATATGATCGGTGCGCCTAGCCTCAGACCCGTTCGAGCATGGCACTTGAGGACCGAGCGCAGGGTTAGGGCATTCGATGAATGCGCCTAGCCCTTGACCCGCTTGAGTGGCTGGTACGCCTGATTCATGACCTGCTCCAGCGATGACCATAGGGTTGTACTGATGATTTAAACCCTAGTCTGAATATAGTTTTGAGCTGCATGTATTTAAATTATTTTTCCTTAATTGTTGCACTATTTATAACTGTTTTACTACATACCATGCTTTCAATTACTACTCAAGCATACATGCACGATTTTTGGAGTGCTAGTTAGATGATATACTGGTTTCCTACTCACTAAGCCATGTTGAATATTAGGTTCACTACTCTACAAACATTTCAAGTTCCTCAACGGCTGATAGAGGGAATGGCGTTGTGACAGCCTAGTTTCTCGTGTGGTCCTGTATTCCCTTTTTGTTTCTATCGATAGGTCGGTCATTTTTTTGTAAGCCTGACCTTCTAAATGTCGAACTATGTACCTTTGTGCTTTTGGAACATAACAACATGTAATGTATCGTTTACTTTCGCACTTTAATTAAATGGATGTTTAGATTACTCTGATGTTGCATGGATGTCGAGGTCGGAAAGGCTTAACGGCGGCTGAGATGACTCGACTCGACTCGTCAGTTCGTTGAGCCGTCGTGCCGGTCGGGTCGCCCTTCGGCCTAGGGAGGGGTCCCGACAGTACTAGATGGCAACAAGTTTTTTTTTTTTTTGATTGCATGCTTGACATCAATGATTATACTGGAGTTGCTACTAGATTTGATATTTTGCTACTAGTAGTCAATGTAATACTTTCCCCAACTACAACACAGATTTTTGGCAAGCGTAGGAGTTCTACCTTGAGAATGGTTTGGATTTGCTAAGGTTTGGCTGTTGGAAACAAGAAAACTTTTTGTGAAATTGATCACCGTGATAGCCATCACCAGTGATAAAGGATTTTTTGATTTATTGAAACTTAATAAGCTTATTTATTTATTGATCTTTTTGTTAAAATTTGGATTGTACAAATCCTTTATGGAAGTTAAAGATGAGGGAGGCAGATATGCTTAATTACTTGCAGTTACAAAACTTATCTATTCTATTGTCAGCCTCTCATAGGGCTCTATTTTGGCAATCTAGTTTTGACTAAGCATTTACATCTTATCGAGGTCTGATTCTTGTGTTTTTTTGTGCAGTTGCAAACAACCAAGTTGTTGTATGGCCATGCAGTGAATGCCTTTATATTGAAAGCATCTTGACTTACTGATTCATCTATGGCTGATTCTATATTGCTACATGACAAGTAAAGTTCATGTTTTCTTTTGGCATGTTTGTCTTGTCATTGCTAGATAATGCATTTCTAATGTGTAAGATGCAAATAGAATTATGTAATTAGATATGGTCGATTTACAGACATTAAATCATAACTGATTTTAAATATCAAGTCCCATTAATGTAAATGATAGAGTCCTTTACTTTCATGCAATTTGCCCTAAGTTTCTTACTTCTCATAGTAATCTTCTCTCTAGAAGACTGGCATAACAAAATTACCCCATGTTGGAGTATTCCGGATCTGCTTTTCCAGACCACTTATAAGAGAGCATATAAGAGAGCATGATTATGAATACTAACACATTGCTTATGCTCAAGTTATGTTGTATGATTGTGTTTTCTAGTGAACGAATTTTCATAATTTGTTTATTTGCGGTGGCAATTTGGATATCGTTCCTGCTTTATTAGGCAGCACTCACTGGTTTACACACGATTGATTATAGGGTATATTTCAAAAATTAGAGACGATACACATCAATTGCAGCATTCACAATTCCAAGTTACTGAATCTTAGTGGTGTCTTTTTCAGGTTTGCAGGACAGTTCCTTTGCAGCTACAACACATTGCCACTCTATGTTCTAGTCACACAGGTACTTGAAAAAAGAGATAGTGGATAGATACTAAAAGTATACAGAGATAATTTTTAAAAAAAAGTTGGAAGAGATGGCACAATAAGCATATAGGAATTGAGCTATCAACTGCTTTACTTGCTGCTTATTGATGATAGCTATATAATAATTGTTGATCCTCTACTTACTATTATAGTGTTTGGTGTTACTTGTTAGTTCTTACTATTATTCTAACTAGATATCAGAGTTTACTACGAGGTGGCGTTGTTGGCTTGAAACTATGTTATCACCATATGTTCTTATGTTGAAATAATAAGGTTTGTTTGAATTTGATGAAGGAACCCTCTTGCTATTTTAGAAATCAATGATAAATCAACTGGTCATAATTTTAGAAATCTTCTTTGAGATGTGTTTGCACTTGCAGCTATACCAGTTTCTGAGCGTATGGACAATCAAAAGTTGCTAATATATTGCATGCAAATGAGCTTGCTAGATGCCTAAAGGTATTATTCAGTTCATTCTTGAATACTAATCTAACACATTTGGTGGTGCATAATGTTAGTCAGAACTTAAATCTTACTTCTGATTGATTTCTCTACTATAGTTTACATTCATTTTTCATATAGAATGAATGTAAACTATAGAATTCATTTTATCTATTGCTGGACCTGTCTGAAGCATCTCTTTCATATAGAATTCAGATTTTAAAATGTAAATTGTTGCATCTTCTTATGTTCCTATCATTCGAACTACTAGCCCTATAAAATTCAGATTTTTATCACTCCCCATGGTAAATTCCTTAACATTATTGTCTTTGCTTCCATTAATTCTACTCCTAATTTTGCATCCACTTGCAGTAGTAGGAAGGACTAGAGTACTAGTTCAGGGTGGCACCATCCACAAGAAGAAACTAAATTCGTAGGGTGGCACCATCCACAAGCTGTTGAGACCAAACCAGCATGGCATCACCCACAAGTAGTGGAGGCTAAATTAGAAGCAATTGGGTTGCACCACCCACAAGCAATGGAGACTAAAACATCTAAGCAATGGCACCACCCTCAAGCCATGGAGACCAAATTAGCAACTATGTGGCACCATCCTCAAGCTGTAGAGGCAAATCTTGAAAAATGGCACCACCCACAAGCTGTAGAGACCAAAGCAACTAGATTTTACAGATTTTCTGTTAATTCTGAAATTTTTCTGTGAATTCTATTGTATTTTTCTATGAATTCTGAAAGCTGGATTTTACAGATTTTCAAGTATTAGTAGTAGTTTGGAGGACATGGTTGCATTTTTCTGTTGTACAAGTAAAACTTATTTGTATTATTATTGTTATCAATATATAAATTATTACAAAAAAAAAATTGTTCATTTTATAGCTTATTTTTTGGTTGTTGAAGCAACTAAATAGCAATAAATATTATTGCTAATCACATAATTTAGCAACAAAAATTATTGTTGATAAAGTATAAAATTTTGTTGCTAAAATTTTAATTTTGCAACAAATTAATTTGTTGCTAAAAAAATTTTTAGCAACGAAATAAATTGTGGCAGTAGATGCTATTTAGCAACAAAATATTTTTGTCGCTAAATAAGCTATTAGCAACAAATTAATTATTTGTTACTAATTTATGACTGTCACACACTATTAGCAACAAATTTTTTTTATTGTTAAAAAGTTTTAGCAACAGAAAATTAATGTTTAGCAACGAATATTTTCGTTGCTAAATACTAAGTTTGTTGTAGTGTTCAGTCTTAGAAATAAATTTTCTTTCACTTATAAGAAAACTACTTGTCTGAATAGGCTGTTTAATAATTGAGCGTGTTGAACAAAAGCACTGTTTGCAAGTTTGTATTATTTTGACACATTTCCCATTCATGTTGGTGCCTAGAAGATTAATATATATATATTTGGCTAACACAGCTAAGTTCAAGAAATTTTCTCTACGAGTTTTTATAATATTCTTGAAAAAATATTATTATCTTAGTTAGTAAAAAATAGTGACAAAAGTTTTGAAAAATTTTTAAGCTCATCTTCTCAAAAAATCTATTTTAAGAAAATAATTTAAAAAAAAAAAGATATTCTTACCCACTAAACAAACCCCTAGGTAATGTTGAGCCACTTATTAATTTTTTTGGTCGAAGATTACATAAACTCACCCACTTATGTGCATGTTAACTTAGGATTACTTTTCTTTCAAGCTTCTTCTTCCTCTTCTTAATTGTATGTTTTCATATTTTTATTTAAATAAAAAAGCTGTTTAATTTTAAATTTTAATTTCAAAAATATCACTAAAAATCAAGTAACTTTATTTGTATCTTATTTTTTTCAAATCTTATTTAATTTTCTAACTCAATTTTATCTTATGCACTAAAGAGACTTCTATGTATTTAAGAACAAAAGAATTTTCAATCTTTTATCAGAGAATAAAGCTTTTAATATAACCAAATCTTCAAAAGTAGCAAACCCAATGCTTTTTCTCTCTTTTTATTATCTAATTTCATTTTTTCTTTTGTGTGCAGGTTTGGAAATGAAAATTCTTGCACAAAATTTGAAATATGTGGGTGCTTAAAGGAAATAATTCTGCAAATCTTATAATTGTAGTCAACTAGTGTATTATTCGCGCCTAATCAATATTTTTTTATAAAATTTTTGAAACAAGTCATTCTGAATTTTTGTCTTCTTCTTCTTCCCTCTTTCTCCATTTATATACATATAAAATTGAAAATTTTCTTATATAAACTTTGGAATAAGAATATTTATAATTTTCATTAAAAAAAAAAGTTAATTGAGGTGCCGATAACACACTAATGAGCTTACAAACTCATGCTCTCAATTTTTATTTTATATAAATGAAATGACTTTGATAGATTTGCCATTTATCTTTTTATTTTTTTTTTTCAAACGTCTTAGGAACAAGAGCTTAATACTGAATTGATTATGATATTATGGATTGATATGATATTAAGTTACAACAGATATAAATAGATAAATTCTTAAGCATATAAAAAGAAATCACAAATATAGAAATATAAAATATGGAGTAGATATTATGTAGTATATTATAATATTTACTATATTATAATATTTTATTTATATGGTATAAGATATTATAATATTTTATATATAGTAACAATTATATTTAGTAAAATTTATTAATATTAAATAATAATGGACGATGTAACTGTCATCTAAATAAATAACTAAATAAATAAATAAGACTGGCAAAGAGCATAATGCATGAATTTTGTCTAGGAAAAGTTGGTGCGTGAAGTGTAGAATATATCCTTTTCATTAACATGTGAACCAAAGAGATAGATATGGGCTTTGCAAAATTTTAGATATGCCATCCAAAGATAAAAATGGGGAAAAAAAAAATGTAGGTGCATTGATTGATTTTGATGCCAAAAAGTTCTCGTTTTTGGACTGGAAAAGCTAAGATATTAGACTTTTGTGATGGGCCAAGCATTTGTTCTCTGCTGCTAGAAAGGAGGTCTGCCACATCAATTCCAATGAACTTTAGGGCATTCCTAGCGCATTAAACGAGTGTTGGGAATAATAGCTGTCTACATTAGCTTTTTATAAAAATAAATAAATAAATAAATAATAAAGATAGGTTTGCCGCGTATTTAATACGCTACAAACATTTGTTTAAGAGGAAAGAAGAATATTGAGCATTCGGTCTGTACCGAGCACTCAATGCTCTTAGTGCTGAAGTAGCGCTCCATTGAACGTCACCTCATCACCATCAAATTCCCACTAGAGATGCCCTTATATCTAGTTTTTCAAATTACTTCGTATAATAATAAATGGTGTTTCTAGTTTTCTAGGTAAATATTAGTGAAGAGTTATTGTAGTCTTAATTACAAAGCACCAAAAAGGGGAACAGAAGAAGCCCATTGAAAAGGAGATAGCCCACAAAAACTTGATGTCCTAGAAAAACTCACTTTCATTATAACTAACTCCAGTGGGTGGTTCCTTCACTGAGTCACTACCCATTAGTCACCAATTCATTAATCAACAGGCACACATGACACAATAGTGAAGGACTAAATTAAGTACTAAAACTCCATTGTCACTGCTGCAAGCCATTTGTAGAGTAGAATTTTGAATCATCTAAAATACGTTCTACGGTGGAGAGTTGTAGACAAAAATTCAAATGATTTTTAGAAGATTTGTGGGTTTTCTGGACTATACCGTTCAAATCTTTAACCTCCCCAAATGATGGTTTAATTGAGAAAATGTATTTTTCATAGGAAATTTCATATATATTAACATTAATTAATAAATTAACTATATACATATTTAAATATTTTGTTGAGATTAATTTTTTTAACTCATTAGAAGAAAAATGTAACGAGATTCATTAGGCCTTTCTTAGATTGTGAGGCCCACATGATTTAAATTTTCATTGAGCTTGCACTTTCTTTTAATTTTTTTTTTTTTTTTTTTTGGGTGCCTTTTGCATTTATATTCTCTTGAGCGCTTTAAAAGCTTTTTCATTATTGGATTCGATGGTAATGATTGAACCATAAACCCCCTTTATGCGATCCCATTTTTAAAAAATAATGAAGCTAAGATAACCTTTTATTTCTTGGTTTTTTTTTTTTTCTTGTGCGGACAGGTGTTGATTTGTGGTTGGTTATTTATATCAAAATCTTAAAACAAAACATAAAGTATGTCGGTGTGAATTTATGCATTAAAATATGTCGGTGTTTCAACAAAACAATTCTCAAAATTTTGTATTCTTTTAAGATCATTTTAGTCATTATAGTAAAACCTTTTTTTTTTAATTTTAAATAAGCACAAACCATCAAAAACTTACTTCCATTAACAAGAATTAATCAAGGTCGTGGATTAGAAAGGATTTAGTTTTTTTTTTTTTTCTTATATTCTATTAACAAGAATTTATGAAAGTAATGGATTGGAAAGGAATTTTAAAAGAAAATGTAGAACACATAGAACCAAAATAAAATGGACACATAGAAAAGGAAGTAGCAAGGATAGGTTAGTTGGTTTAATCAGAGTCAACCCTACCTCTTATAAAAGGTCCAATAATTACTAACAATTACTTAATTTGGAGGTTTGTTTACCATTCTGCTTAAGCAAGGTTCGAAGTTTGAATCCTTGTGTACGCAACAACAATTGTTGGGAGACTCAACCACCGAATAGAGAGTAAATTAGAGGTCGAGCAATGATTTAATCTCGAGGATGCACATAAGCTAACCTGAGAATACACTATATGGAACCAAAAAAAAAAAGTCCATTAATTAATTATGTAAAAAGGTATAATAGCCCAAACAATTTAAAAGTAATTATTTTTATTCTTAGGGTTACGCATTAAATAAAGATAGACTTAAATATATTACATGTTAAATCATGATTTTAATTATTGATAAGATCTTTTATCGGGACCCCTTGTCAATCTCAAGGGCAGTCCAACCATAACCGCAACCAGTCCAACCATAACCGCAACCCAACAAACCAGTTTCACATCTCAACTCATTGAATTATAGTTAAGTCTTTCTCATTCTATACTAAACATAAACAAAAAGTGTAATTCATTTAACAACTAAGAATAACACAACTGTTGTTGATAATATATATTGTAGATAAAATGAGTTATAGTATGCAACTAAAACATAAAAAGAGATGTTCTTTAAGGCATGGAATCTCCGTTTTCTTCTTTAGCCCAAAGGTGTCAAATTATCGTCTAGACATGCTTTTAAAGCATGTTTTGGCCTATTTTTCTTGTGTTTCTAACTCATTTTTTCTATAAAGCATAAGTTTATATGTTAATGGTGAGTTCTCAACCAAAATTCGTTCCCCATGCTTTCAATAGAGTTCTCTTTTCTTGACTTCCTACTTTCAAATCTGCTGATGATACCATACTCTTTACTAACAATTTCTTTCTCCGAACAATAAAAAAGTGATACAAAACTCATGTTAAAATGCGAAGTATGAAGTTACATTTATAGCTAATTTTGCATAATTGTTGTGTGACACATAGGCACATTTTTTGATACAGGGTGGACATGTAGTGGTAGATGGCACTCTGGTCTGTCACCGCATTCTTTTAGTTGGTCTTGATTTGTCACATGAACATCTAATTATTCATCGAAAGTGGCCACCACCATCATGCTCGTTTGCTACCGCTACTAAAACCTGTGCTCATAGCCATCTTTGCATATTATTTTTTTTTCCACGTGGCTCTCTGTTTGATATGTGGTGGCTACCGTAGATAGTTGGTCGTTTGTACTGCTACCTCATGGTCTTTCCCGTGCCATTTAATGCAAAGAAAATAATTATAAAAAGAATAAAAAAATTAGAATAGAGGCTTGCGTGAACGATGTCATAAAATAGAATTTGAAGACTATGAAATCTGTCTCCCAGGATACAACTATTCAAATCGAATTACAGCACAAAATTTTGATTTTTGTCAAACTGGAATTCATCAAAAATTTATTGAATTCACTTCTTTGTAAATCAAGATCCATATTTTTTGGAAATAGGATATTATTTATTAAATTAGAAGAAATGTGTTTGAATTGGTATGAATTTTTAAACAGTCATCAAACTAGTTAACAGTTAAAAATTGTCTAAAAACTATCTTAAGACAGTTAATAACAGTTTTAATTCAAAATTTTAAATTTAAAAAATAAAATACGGGCTGAATAAATCAAAGACCAAAGCTCATAAGGCCCAAGGCCCTTATCATTGATTCATTTAAATAATGTATTTCAAATATATCCATGAATATGGGTCCAAGATGAGCTCTTTGTCTCTTTTGTCTTCCAACCAAAGACACTATTACACTATTTTCTTATATCTTATCTATTCCTTTTTAGTTTTACCCGTGTGTCCTTTATTTCTATTCAAATATGCTATTTTTTCTAACAGGTGACACGTGCTCCCGGTGGCAGCTTGAAAACTCATTCACTTACATGAAAATTGTCAAAAATGCTTACCACATCCATACTTGGAGGGAGACGGGAATTCGAAATTCGGATGTAGCGCGCTGCACCGGATCATTGCCCGTTTTGGGCTAATTTTTTTGCTTTTAGTTTTTCATTTTGTCCATGTCTTTCTTTTAAATTTTAAATATATCCCAAAATTCATGTTTTCACGTATTTATTTCAAAGATCAAACTTTTTTTTTTCAAAATTCATATTTTCTTCAATAATTTATGTATTTCCTTTCAAACGTAAATAATTTCTTAAAAATTCATATTTTCCCAATATTACTTCCAAAATTTTTAAATTTTGAATTTATTTAATATTTTCTCCAAAAATCACACTTATTCGGCCTTCCCCCAAAAATTTTCGTTTATTTTTAAAATTTGTTTGTGCAAAAGGGTCGTTACTTCTTAAATAAATAAATAATTATAGTAAAAGAAAATTTTTAAATTGATTTAAATTATTGAATTAACATAATTGAAAAATTAATGGGTGTACTGCGTGTTGTTATGGACAATATTACCGTAATTTAACTGTAAAATGATAACGTTATTAGGAGCTCAAAAGTTATAAAAGCTTGTACAAATAAAATTTAAGATAAGTAATGTTTTTATATATAAAGTTCTATAATAGTTATGGGTGATTTAGTTACAATAAGTAAAAATAAATAAAATAAAATAAAATAATACTAACAATAGAAAAATAAATAACTTATGAGTGACTTTCTAATAATAATAACAATAAATATAATTGATTAGAATCATAATAAAAAAAGAAATTAACTAGAAAATATTGCTGGCCTCTAAATAAATAAAATAGTAACAACGATAATAATAATGACATATAATTGGCATAAAAAAGTTTAAAAATAAAATTTAAAAAAAAAATCACGTGGGTCAATCATATATATATATATATATGTGTGTGTGTGTAGTAAATCACTATATAATAAACTTAGCACATCTTGAGATTCTACTAAAATTAGAAACTCAATGCAAACTATCTTTTTTATTTTTATTTTTTCCTACTTGAAATTCATTCCAATTAGGAATTACTTCTCTTGAATTCCAATTAGGGTCTCATGCTTTAGGCTATGCTGGTAAGCCTCTTATGATATATTCTGCTTTTTATAGGATATGTACTCTTAAAATGGTAAAAGTATACTTCTTGAACAAAAATAATCTTAAAGAAAAAAAAAAAAAAAGAAACTACAGGTGAAAACAGAAAAGAAACATAAGCTTGGTGCTTTCTTTTTGTTAAAGAACCCAAATTGTGAAAGTTGGTCAAATTTTTATTTAATGATCAGTAACGTTATGAGTTTAATTAAAGAAAAAGAAATGTGTAGAAGAAATCAATGTTATTCATATGGAAGGGTAGTTGGGATTCTCTTCTGCTTCAAAAAATGTGCAGATGTTCTTCTATAACTAGTTAAATTCATTGTATGCAATGTAAGACAAAAGGATGAGATGAGCCCAAGTTTATTGGAAGCCTTCAAAAGGTTCAACAAGAAAATGGATGAGCAGTTGAACACCTTTGATGAGGACAAGAGCTATATATGAAATGGTAAATCAACTTTGATGATGAAGCTCTTGAGACGAAGGAAAGTGTGTGTGTTGAAGATTGTTTGCTCGGTTTTGAAGACCCTCTTGCTCCAATTCAACATGATCAGGCTGTGAAGGTTAAGGCCCATGGGCAATGCAAGACATTTTCTGGAGATCCTACATAGATAGTGTCTTAATGGTTGGAAAGCTTAGGGTGATACATGAAGAGGCGTGTGCCTCCTCTACAAAATCATCTCCTCTATATGACTTCATGGATGCATTTTTGTCCAAGAAGATTGGAAACTCAGAATTGAAGTCAATAATTGTTGATTTGTACAAAGTAGATGACCTATTAATGCTTTAACAAGGAAACATACTTACTTGAAGAGAGTTTCGTCTAGCTGAGCTGCTAAACCAAGTGGCCGTTGAGATGCGTCTACAATAATTTTCTTTAATGTTTTTTCATTTCATCTTTTGTTTTTCAAGGGTATCTTAGATATTTGCGTTTCCATCAGTTGCACTTTAATCAGTTTTGTTTGCTTAATTTTGTATTTTTAATATAGCTTTGATTTTTTTTCTTTTTTTACTGATGAGATCCTTTTTTTTTTAAATTTATTTACTTCTTAGGGTTTTGGTTCATGTTTGGGGTTCTTAATAAAGGAAGGGCAGAAGGGGCTCCTACAACCCCTATGGATTTGGGAGTGCAATTCCTTTTCTCTATTTAACTTGCTCTTGTACATTGTTTGATTCAACAAGGACAATGCCCCTTTCAAGTTAGGGGGAGTTCTAAATCATTAGAAGTCAATAGTGCAAACTAAGAAAACAAAAGAAAAAAAAAAGAAAGAAAATAAACAAAATAATTCCACATCTTTTTTCATAACATTATTAGTGTATAATAATAATAATAATAATAATAATAATAATAATAATAATAATAATAATAATAAGCATATAAAGTTTGATGTTTTGCTTTTTCAAAGATCATATAATTCATTTTGCTTACACTGGTCTATAGGATGTAGGAGTG
>JAJIYU010017758.1:0-11531 GCA_030144865.1 Tinospora cordifolia | reverse complement strand
CGGATATTACTACAAGCGATCTCGTATACTTGCGAGTCCGCTAACATATTTCCCTTCCTGTTATCGTCTTTTGAGGGTTAGGATCTATGTATAGGGGTGAGGATAGCCTATATATAATGAACAGTCTCTCCCGTTGCTACACATGTGTAATGACCCGTTTTGAAAATATGAAGTTCTTATTGGTGTTCGTATGTTAAATTTCTTCTGCATTCCTTATGATTACTTTGCTAGTGTGTGATGTGGTTTGTATGTTGAGGCTTAACAGGATTGTTGGGACACTGTGCTGGTCGGTTCGCCCTTCATCCTAGGGAAGGGGTGGTCGGTTCGCCCTTCATCCTAGGGAAGGGGTCCTGACAGACAATTTGGGGTGTTGTGGTGGAATCCACCCCAAACCAACACCTATAAATACCCTCCTTCTCATTTCATTAATGCTCGCAGCAAGCCATTCGGGAAAGAGAGAAGAAGGAGGAAAAGAAAAGAGAAGAAAGAAAAGAAGAAGAAAGGAAAAAAAAGAGAAAAAGAGGAAAAAAAAGAAAAGAAAAGTGGAAAAGAAAAAGTTGCCCATTCTCAAAAACCTGACATTTTAGGTAAATTATTTTTATCTCTTTTCAATTTAGAATTGTTATAGAGGTTATGAATTACAATTTTTCTAGTATATTTCAATAAATGTGATAGTTTAGTGTGTAACCCAAAATTAGGGTGTGTTTCACTAGTAGTAAAACTACCCAATATGTATATATATATATATCATTGTGTTTAGATTAACGAGTATAACATAGATATATACTTTATTTGTACCTATATAGGCCTTAAGAATTTATATGATAATTGAAAGTTGACACATAGGGAGTATACCTATTAACACTGAAATTTTAGTTGACGGATACTGAAATGTATAGAATGAAATTCTGAACTTAATGACACAAAAATTAGTATTTTTAGAGGTCAATTGACATATTAATTTTGTATTTATACAATTTAAGGATTAATGAATAAAAATGTATATAAAGTTATATAATATTAAATAATAGGAAAATGTTATATAATATATATGTATATATACAATGTTGTATAACATTATGAAATACTTATAGAAAAAATTGTGTAACATTAAAAATAATTAAAATTTTCCTACTTATTTTATTGGACCACCAAATTTATGAAAACGCTAGTTATTGTGTATCAAAAGTAGGACACATGTTGACAATATAAATTTTTAGTATTTTGGGTCAATATTAAGGGCTTACTGGTACAAATTGACTTTGTTGATCATGTTGACCATATCAATTAGACAGGTCAGCAAGTGTTAGGTTTAGTTCTAATTGACTGTATTTACCAAAATTGACCAAATCCATAAATAGACACAATTGACCAAGTCAATCCTTTGATTGACTATGGACCATAAAGTTAGATTTGAGCCAAGTTTCATTTAGATATTAAGAAACTACATTGATTACGCAAGATTAAATGTTAGTGAGTTGCGATTGATTAGGAGAAGAGTACCGAGAGCTCAACATCCTTGTGAGCAGTGTTTTCTAATTTATCACTTAACTTGTTATTTCGTTCATAAATGAAATGTAATTACATATTGTAATGCATTTACAATCTCTAAATAGGTTTTTAAATGAAAATGTGCACCGAATCTCAAAGTCTGATGGTGCGGGTTAGGGTATTAGATGTGGTAGAGCATTGAGGACTAGAAGCCCTCATACCTGGGGGTACGTTCTGTGCAGGTCTATCAATTGGCTCCCCTATTGAGAATCTGAAGCTGCCATACATGTGAGATATGAGCTGGCAGATCCCTATAATATAATACGAGAATATGCCTAACTATCGGGTACACCTACTCGAGTGGATTTATTATTGCCTTGTAGCTATTGAGAGCTTCGACATGTGTTTTCAGCACTAAAAACAATTTCAAAATGGAAGGTGCACGAGTCAATTGTGGATTTAACATTTGTTAATTGTTACATTTCTTCGCATTATTATAATTGTGTATGCATATATGACATTGTTTTATAGAATTCTTGTTCTAAGTTATAGATTAGACTACATTACTCACTGAGCCACTGATGACAAATTGGTTCACTATTCTAACAGTTCAAGATCTTCTTCTATAGACAAAGGCAAAAAGGTGTTTATAGCATAGTGTTGCATTCTTGGTTTATTTGGTAGGTTCTCTACTCAGTTCATTATTTTGAGAGTTATTATGATGTATAAGGAGTAAAAAACTATTGTAAATATTTTTCCTTAGGCATTTCCACTAGTACTACATTTAGGGGACTGTGTATAGTTCATTTTTGTTTGACTTGAAAAAAATATTTACTACAATTATTTGTTTAACTACTTTTGCATATCTTGTGATTACTCTAATGATGTTGTGTATGAAGAAGAAGGAGGCTTAACAGTGTTTTGGCAAGCTTAGCTTGCGAGTGGGTTTGTCAGGGCACTGTGCTGGTCTACTCGCCCTTCACCCTTGGGGAGGGGTCCCAACAATGTTGGTATCAAAGTGAGGGTTTTCCAATTAAGAAATAACAATTGTTATTAACCTAGGGAACTTTAAAGTAATCGCGAAATTTAGGAAAACCTTATGAATGATTTAGAGTAGCACAGCGAAATTATGGATGAAAACTTTCTAACTTCTAATTGACAAGAAGAAGAACTGAGTGAGAGTGACCATATCATGAGGGAAATTTTACTGTTATTGAGAGCTAGTAAGTTTTAAGATTTAAAATTTGAACCTTGTACCTTAACGTGTAGTTATCCTTTGTTATACGCATTTAAAGTTATGGTTTACTTAACCTTGAAAATGATGGAAACTTAATGTTTTATACAGACCGCGATGCCTCCTTGACGTGGGAGACCATGTAAGATCCCGGAACTGATGCCACCACCACCACCACCAATTCAGCCTAAGCAAGATCCCATACAGAGGTTTGAGGATATGATCAGGGTGTTTACTGAAGCCATTTAGGCCCATAGAGCCTTATTGAGAGAGTGACTAGATAGGATTGAGGCTCAGAGAAAGAGGGATTAGCTAGTAGCACCCCCTGTACCAGTTGTACATGAGATTAGAGTGAATAGGAGGGTTGTAGACCCTGTAAAGGTAGCTTTAGTGAGACAGGGAGACAAAGCTACTCATGATCGCCTCCTGAAGATGTTTTTGGACCTGAGACCCAAGAAGTTCTATGGGGGTTTGAGTTTGGATGCGGCAGAGAACTGGCTTCTCAATACTGAGAAAAATGCAAAGACGTTGAAGTTGTCTGAGGAGAACTAGGTATTCTTTGCTGTGCATATGCTTGAGGAGGAAACCACAATCTGGTGGAAGCCCATCCAGACGATAGAGGGTAAGATTACTTCATGGGCTTGTTATCGGGAATTATTTTTTAGTGCTTATGTTCCTGAAACAGTGAGGGAGCATAAGAAAGTGGAAGTTTTGACCATGTGACAGGAAGACATGTTGGTTCGGGAGTATACCCACATATTTCTCAGATTGGAGGCTTATGCGTCTGTGTTAGTGGGTAACTTGAAGGAGATAGTAGGATTCTTCTGTCGAGGGTTGAAGGCCAATATCATGTAGGCAACATCGACTTCTGATGAGGCCACCCTTGAGACCATTTAGAAGCAAACACTACAGTTTGAGACAGATGGTAGAAATGAGCGCTCAATGGTCTAAATAATACAAGGTATCACTATGCAGACGTAGTTGCAGTTACAACCTCAGACATTAACTCAGGGTCATTATCGTGGTGGACCCAGAGCAAGTAGATACCTGAGGAAGAGAAAATATTCGGGGGGACAGTCTAGAGGGGAGCAAAATCAGCCATCTTCTATAGTCCTGATTGTTGCTACCCCAATCTAGACATATCATCCAGTGGGACAACCACCGACTTAGTATAGGGAGCAAGGTAGAGGTCGAGATTTAAGGGCATAGAGGCTATGGCCAGAGCCAGACCTATCAGGCTGAGTAGGACATCAGATTATATGTTTTCAGTTCTGTCAATCAGGCCACAAATGCTATGATTGCCCTATGCTTGTTCTAACTCGCAGTGTACCCACTGCCACCGTTACTCAAAGGAGAACATAGGACATCACGTAGTCTGAGATGGAGGCTACCACGACTTTGGTAGAAGGTATCATTTTTATTTTAGATTCTACCTTATATGTGTTGGTTGGTGTTGGCTCTACCCTATCATTTATGTTTGGACATGTCATAGATAGATTGAGACTTAGACCTCTTAGGGCACCCACCTGGCTCATGTTGAGTACTGCAGCCGGGGAATGCATTTACCCTAATATGATTTGTGAGGGTTACGTGTTGAGGTTGGGGGACTTGGAGACTATTATTGATCTTTGGATGTTAGAGTTCCTTGAGTTTGATGTTATACTTGGGATGGATTGGCTAGCTGCTTACCATGCGCATGTCAATTGCTTTGCCAAGAGGGTGGTATTTCAGATGCTAGGCCAACTTGTTATTATCTTTTAGGTTATTGCCTCTAATAAGTCAAGAACATGAGGTAGAATGACGACTCGGTATGAGACTAATACCCTAATTGTTCTGACCACCATAGATGAGGAACCTTCACGGTGAGTATCGGTGAGATTCCTATTGTCAGATATTTTTCTGATGTGTTTCTTGAAGAATAAATTGGTTTGCCTCCTAAGCAGGAAATTGATTTCATTATTGAAATTATTCCAGGAACACAGCCTATTTTGATCCCTCCTTATCGAATGGGGCATAAAAAATTGTAGGAGTTGAAGTTCTAGTTAGAAGAATTGTTGAGTAAGGGTTTTATTACCTCTAGTGTGTCACCTTGGGGTGCTTTAGTGTTGTTTGTGAGGAAGAAAGATGGGAGCCTTCGTTTGTGTACCAACTATAGGCAGTTGAACAAGGTGACAATAAAGAACAAGTACCCTCTCCCGCGCATTGATGACTTGTTTGATCAACTTAGAGGTGCCACTGTGCTTCTAAAGAGAGATCTAAGATCTAGGTACCATCAAATGAGGGTCAAGGAAGAAAATGTGCCACAGATGGCCTTTTGAACTCGTTATGTTTACTATGAGTTTCTAGTTATGCCATTTGGCATGAAAAATGCCCCTGCGATGTTCATAGACTTGATGTAGAGAGTGTTTCATCCCTATCTTGATTCATTTTTCAGTATCTTTATTGACAACATTCTTGTTTACTCAAAGACTATGGAAGAACAGGTCGAGCGTTTGAGGATCGCACTGTAGACTCTTCGAGATCACCGATTGCATGCTAAGTTTAACAAATGGGAGTTCTGGTTGACAAAGTTCTAATTTTTAAGCCATGTGGTAGGAGCCAATGGCATTTCTGTAGATCCAACTAAGGTCGAGACAATTACTAGTTGGCTGAGACCTACCATAGTAACAGATATTTATAGCTTCTTAGGTTTGACAGGCAACTATTGTAGATTTGTGTAGAATTTCTCAAGGATTGCTACACCATGACAAAAGTTATCCAGAAGGATGTGCCCTTCATATGGACGAATAAGTGTGAGGAGACCTTTCTGGAGCTAAAGTGTCATTTGACATTTGCATGAGTAGTTGTGCTACCTAAACTAAACCATGACTTGGTGATCTATATAACAGGCCTTCGGTGTGTGTTGATGGAAGGTGACCGTGTAATTTCTTATGCCTCAGGACAGTTGAAGGTACATTAGAGAAATTACCCTGTCCATGATTTGGAATTGGCAGCAGTAGTGTTCGCAATCAAGATTTGGCGACATTATCTGTATGGTGAGCATTTTAGTTTTTCTTCTAATCATAAGAACCTCAAATATTTATTTTCTCCGAGAGATTTGGACATAAGGCAGAGAAAATGGATGGGGCTACTTAAGGATTATGACTTTATCATTGAGTATCATCTTAGAAAAGCCAATGTAGTGGCTGATGCACTGAATAGAGTATAAGTCGAGGCTACTTGTGTGGCAAGACTGTTTGTGTAGCTAGACATGTGACGATGATGAGTATCCATGAGACTTCAACTAAGACTAGAGTTAGTGCACAGATGAGAGCTCATCTAGTGCTGTTTACTAAGATCATAGAGGTGTAGTCACATGAGGTTGATTATGTGATGTACTAGGAGTATGCAGTCGACACTTCTCGTGTGGAGTGATCGATTGACAATGATGCTGTACTGAGGTTCAGGTAATGATTGTGGGTACTAGATGACCCTCACCTAAGACAGGGAGTGCTTGCAAAGTTGTACTGCTTGAGGTATACTGTTCATCCAGGCACCAATAAGATGTATCAGGATACCTAACGTACTTATTGGTGGTCGGGGATGGCCAATAGGTTAAAGCTGGGCACTAGAGACCTGGTGGTTTACTATAGCCATAGGCTATTCTTGAGTGGAAATAGGAGCATATTACCATGGACTTTGTGATGGGGTTAACCTAAAATCAGCGGAGACATGATACTATTTGGGCTATTGTGGGCAGACTCACTAAGTCTGCTCATTTCCTCTTGATTCATACTAGAGATTCAGTTCAGAGTCTGAGTCGATTGTATATTCACGTGTAACAACTCGGCCCCACTACATATTGATATTGTCCCCACCTTAGCCACCACTGACTGAGTGTAGGGTTTTGTTCTTGGCAAGACTCGAACCTGAGTCTCCCAAAATCGCTTGGCAATAGTGACCATCCATGTATGTACTCATAGCTCAGTTTCAATTTTGAGGTCCAACCGATGTGGGATTATTACAATCCAACCCCCTTGGAGGCCATCTCATCTAAGATGTGCACCCATTACCCCCCAGAGCCTGCTCTGATACCACTTGAACAATCTAACCCCACTATATACTAATATTGTCCCTACCTTATCCACCACTGACTAGATATAGATTTTGTTCTTGGCAAGACTCAAATTGGAGTCTCCCAAAAGCGCTCGACAATAGTGACCACTTGTGTATGTACTCACAACCCAGTATCAACTCTGAGGTCTAGCCAATGTGGGATTATTACAATTCACCCTCCTTGAAGGCCATCTCGTCCTCGAGATGCACACCTGTTACGCCTAGAGCCTGCTTTGATACCATTTGTAACAACCCGACCTCACTACATACTGATATTGTCCCCACCTTAGCCACCACTGACTAGGTGTAGGGTTTGTTCTTGGCAAGACTCGAACTTGAGTTTCTCAAAGGCACTCCGCAATAGTGACCACCGTATATGCACTCATAGCCTAGTCTCAACTCTGAGGTCCAGCCAATGTGGGATCATTACAATCCACCCCCCTTGGAGGCCATCTCGTCCTCGAAATGCACACTCATTATGCCCAGAGCTTGCTCTGACACCATTTGTAACAACCCCACTACGTATGCCCGACCCCACTACGTATCAATATTATCTCCACCTTAGCTAGCACTGATTGGGTGTAGGATTTTGTTCTTAGCAAGATTTAAACCTGAGTCTCCCAAAAGCGCTCGGCAGTTATGACCTCCCATGTATGCACTCATAGCCCAGCGCTTTTGGGAGACTCAGGTTCGAGTCTTGCCAAGAACAAAACCCTACACCCAGTCAGTGGTGGCTAAGATGGGGACAATATCAGTATGTAGTGGGGCCGGGTTGTTACAAATGGGATCAGAGCAGGCTCTGGGCGAGATGGCTTCCAAGGGGGTGGATTGTAATAATACCACATAGGCTAGAACTCAGAGTTAAGATTGGGTTATGAGTGCATACATGGGTGGTCATTATTGCCAAGCACTTTTGGGATACTCAGGTTCGAGTCTTGCCAAGAACAAAACCCTACACCCAGTTAGTGGTGGCTAAGTGGGGACAATATCGGTATGTAGTGGGGTCAGGTTGTTACATTGCGAGATCGTGAGATTACATGGGGTCTCAGTATCCATTGTGTCTGATAGAGATGCTCGATTTGCGTCCCAATTTCGGTAGAGCTTGAAAAATTAGTTGGGGACTAAATTAAACTTGAGCACAGTCTTCCATCTACAAACCGATGGTCAGTCAGAGAGAGTGATCAAAATTTTGGAGGATATGCCACATGTATGTGTTATTGATTTTGGTGGTAGCTGGAAAATCATTTGGCATTGTGTGAGTTTGCATATAATAGCAGCTACCAGGTGAATATTGGTATGGCACCATTTGAGGCATTATATGGTCGACTTTGTCAATCGTCAACTTGTTGGGCCAAGGTTGGTGACATAGTAGTTTTTGGCCCTATTTTTGTTCGAGAGAAAAATGAGAAAATTCAACAAATCCCTAAGAACATGGAGGCAACTCAGGATCAACAAAAGAGTTATGCAGATAATTGAAGGAAGGTCCTTGAGTTTGGTATTGTTGATCATGTACTCCTTCAGATTTTCCCTCAGAAGGGGTAGACACAGTTTGGTATTTCAAGAAAACTCGCTCTGAGATATATTGGATTTTTTGATATTCTTGAGAGAATAGGTCCTGTTGCATACCAATTGGCATTACTGCTTCAGTTAGTGGGAGTGCACAATGTGTTTCATGTATCAATGTTGAGGAAGTACTATCCCAATCCTTCGCACATGATTGACTGGAGACATGTTGAGTTGTGAGAGGATTGTACAGACGATGAGGCTCCAGTAGCTATCATTGATCGAGCTGTGAAGAAACTGCGCAACAAAGAGATACCGATGGTACATGTACGTTGGTAGTTTCATGGTGTTGAATAGGACACCTAGGAGCAAGATGACTACATAGCAAGTCACATCCCTGAGATTATGAGAGTCGCTTCTTGATGTTTTGTTATCTTAGTAAATTTCGAGGACAAAATTTTATCCAAGGATGTGAAACTACAATGAACCATATTGTTCAACATTGAATCGGCGAGTTTGACATGTATTTTCATGTTTGAATTAATTAATTATAAATAAAAATACATGATTTTACAGGACTTGTATAAATTAATGTGTGTATTAATGAAAATACATGATTTTTATGGCAATAGTATTAATTAATGTGTGTATTAAATGAAAAATAAAATAAATGATTAATGATGGTAATATTAATAATAATACATATTTCATAGTAGAAGCTTAGTTAGAAAAAAAATAAAATGAATTAATGCAATAAATTATATCTCTCTCTGTATATATAGAGAGATATCATGGAAGATGTCAATCCAACAAAAGTCACTCATCACAGGATGCCAACCTTTCACTTAACTCTAGCATTACAAGAAGTAGAGCAACTGAAGTCTCAAGGTCTTATTAAACACAGATTCTCCATGGGCTTGTGAAGCTTTTTATGTCAACAAAAAGTTTGAACAAGTACGAGGTAAATTTTGTTTAGTTATTAATTACCAACCCCTCAATATTTTTCTCCAAGATGATAAGATTTCCTTACCACACCCTGAGGTCCTTTTGCAAAACCTCTCAGATGCTCTTATCTTCTCCGAGTTTGATTGTAAATCATAGTTTTGGCAATTAGGCCTTCATCCCTCAAACAGGCCCAAGACAGCATTTGTCATCCCTAGCCATCATTATCAATGGACCGTAATGCCTTTTGGGTTAAAGACTGCACCCTCTCTCTTCCAAAAGGCCATGATGAAGATTTTCCTGCCTCCAGAGCAAAGTTTTCTAATTTATATCGACAACATTCTTTTTCTTCTAAGGATATTGATTCTCATGTTGACTTAGTATCAAAGTTTCATGACCTTTTCTTCTCTCATGGGTTAATGTTCTCAGAAAAAAAGATGGAGCTCTTTCAGTCGTTAGTTGATTTCTTGGGCATGACTATCCAAGATGGGAAGGTAGCTCTTTAGCCTCACATTGCCCTTAAATTACTTGATTTTCCTGATGTTTTCCCAGACACACAAAGCATTTAGCAATTTTTGGTGCCAATCAACTATATGGGTGTCTTCATTAAAGGATTGTCAACAATGACTTCCTTACTTTCCTCGCTGCTCAAGAAGTCCCCGCCTTCTTGGCACGCCTCTCATACTTCAGCAATCTGAGCACTCAAGCTTCATGCACAATCTTTGCCTAAACTAAGGATTCGTAGTTCTGGCCAACGCATTCTCCAAACAGATGCTAGTGATGAATTTTAGGGAGCTGTCCTTCTTGAAAAACTCCCTGACAACACCAGAATGATATGCAGATAAAAAAATGGTGCTTTCAAACAATCCGAACAACACTATCATTCGACATTCAAAGAAATCCTAGTTGTCAAACGAGTAATTGAAAAATTTTAGTTCTTCTTAATTGGTCATCATTTCCATATTGAGATGGATTTGTCAAGTTTTTTAAATATGTTGTAGTTTAAATAGAAAGTACTTCCCAATCCTCAGCTCCTCCGTTGGGCTAACTAGTTCTCCTAGTTTACCTTCCTCGTTAAACATATTTTCGGCAAGTCAAACATTCTTGCTAATTTTCTCTACCGGCAAAGGTATTCCCATTTTATAAGAGCCATTGGATCTTTTTCCTCTGCTCTAGACCCATCCAACAGAGCCTCTTCTTCTGACAATCTCGTGGTTTTTTTCTTTACTCTTCTCTTTGAACTCAAAGAACTTATTTTTTGGAAAATCTCGTCCCAACCAAACATTGAGAGTTATTTGAAGATTGTCACTAGAAATCATGGTATGATATTTGGACATATCCCTCATCCCACATTCCCTTTTCTTTTTCCCTTGCGGCTTCCCTCATATCATCATTTGCCAAAGGCTGCTTTTTATTTTCTCATCTATCTAATTCAATCTTGGTGGATTGGATTCAACATTGATAAGAACATGCTTTGTGCCTATTTGTTTCAAATGAGTATTGCCATTAACAAGTATCAATATTCCCATCTTGATCCTGATTAGAAACAATTCTATAATTTTTTATTACATCTTGATGATCATCAGAAGTGGTTACAAGTGCTTCAAGAATGGCCCTACATATACATTACGATTATCTTCTATACACCTCTTGCTTCACCATCTGAGCATACCACCATTGGAGATGATTTTGTTGCTACTGTAGAATAGAATCTTTTCTTCAAGATTCTCAGGTCCTATCCCAACCTATTGTATTATAATCCTTATGCTCACTTAACCATAAATATCCAGGACTCTCGACCTATATCTCAGCAAGCCCCATGGTGGCCACATTTCCATTTCTTCAACAGTTCCAGTATGATCTGATTGAATGGAATAGAGCATCACATTTAAATGCTTGGAACCCACGAAATTGCAGGGCCAAGTATGTTGCCTTAGTGCAGCCCAAAATCACATGTATAATGAATTCAAAGCCTTGTTTGATCACTTTTTACAACTATATCTGCATCACATTTCAGATTTAGTCCACTCAATTGATTATTTTGTTTCCCATTCTGCGGATCAGTATCCCTAGCTTGATCATACTAACAACTCACCTAATCCCAATTAGACATAAAGCATCTAAGATGGTCAAAAGGTTATCTTGCACTGTTGCTAAAGTTTTTTCTCGTCTTATGTTATTATTTGTGTGAAAGTTCTTTGTCATGTACTGTTGTTATGCATGTGCCTAAAGTCCTTTGTCATCTTGTGTAATTATTTGTACTTCA
>JAJIYU010017757.1:0-11528 GCA_030144865.1 Tinospora cordifolia | reverse complement strand
GAATGGCTTCTTTTGAAGCTTACTTTATCTTATATCATAAGACTTGTACAACACAGAAACTTCTAATGCAATGCCCACTATCTTTTTCAATATATATATATATATATATATTGTATGCATGGATGTATGTATGTATGTAGATAGCATTTACAATTAGTCTCAACATTAATCAGTATGATGAATAGAAAACAAGGAGATCATATGATATGTATAGAAAACATCTTGATTACATGATTCATAACTGTACATACACACAATAAGCACCTGATGATGCATATCCTAAGAAAATAGTCTGCCACTGAAACTACAGCATAATTCTTATAAGTGCCTCTATACATTTTAACTTACAAGAATTTATCGATGCTGGCGATCAGTGTGCTTTTAGGAACAGCGCCAATGACTGCATCTTTCTTCTCACCATTCTTGAACACAATCACAGTTGGTATGCTTCGGATGCCATATTGGGTTGCAATAGAAGGGCTTTCATCAGTGTTCAACTTAAAGCACTTTAGTTTGCCAGCGTATGTCTTTGATAGTTCAGTTATAATGGGATCAATCATTCGGCATGGACCACACCAAGGGGCCCAGAACTCAACCAGCACAGGCATATCGCTCTCCATAACAAATGACTGCCAAGTTGCCTCTGTCACTGCAGGCACTGCGATATCAAGAAAACCCAAAAAAAAAAAAAAAAAAAAAAAAAACAAGACATTTCATCAGATTAGTCCTCATTTTCACAATGTTTTTTTTTTCAAGATAGAGTTCTACATGGTCCAATCAAGGGGCCAGAATTTTCTTACTGGGCTGCACAGGACATTTGAGAGGTCCTCCACGAGGCTTGGAAGGTCTGCAGAAAAGAGAGTTCTCTAGTATGTAATTCACAAACTTGGAACTCTTCAACTCAAATGAGCCATTGTCCATTCTCATATGAACACAAGCACTCTCATGGAAGGACGTGAAGTAAATAACTACCTAAAAGGCAATTTGGCAGAGTGGTCTGTCAGTGTACTGGTTGCCATGCCAAGGATAAATAAGATCAGCTGTTCATAATACCAATGAGGACTGAAGCTTTGCATAATGTATTCTATGCATCAATTAGTTGATGTTGCTTTCTAGTTGGTCTCCACTGTTGTTTGGTGCTCTAAAGTTGTTTCCAAGAGTATTATCTTAAACTTTGCTTGTGATATTTGATGGATTTGTGTTCCTGTTCTGTTCTTGTTCTCTTAGTTTCATTAATAAGACATTTCAGTTTCTTATTGTTTAAAATAAAGAAGAAAAAAAGAATCCAAATCCATTATGAAGCCTCTTGTTTGGTTAACCATGTGCACCAAGTCCCACTTCCTTCAAAATAATATTTTGCTCACTGCCTCTTTCTAACTTTCCTTTCTATAAAGTTAAAACCACATTATCATGTTGTCCATTTAAGCACAAGTCATCCATAATCGACCTCCAAGTTGCAACACATCCATATGCTTGAACAGAAATAGAAAAAAGATGGCAAATGATTGCCCTTGTTTTGTGAAGAGCATCATAGTAGAATTCTACTTCCCTGGTACACATATGCAAGAATTTTCCCAAACAAGGTATGGAGAAGTTAGTTGAGCTGGTTTAAGTTGAGTTGTATAAATATTCCCGTATATATTTTTCTGCACACTTATTGAAAATCTCTTGATGAGAAAGACCTCAATACAACAATAAATCAGGCAAATAAAAAGCCCCATCATAATAACCATATCTAGTTTGAGTTATAATACTAACTTTAACTCTACTAAGCCTGTTTCCTTCTACATAGAGTCAACTACATGAATATGCCCCCTCCCCTCACTCTATCAATGGCTAGATTAAAAGTCACCAAAATAAAATCATTCTACATTCTAGAACCAAGGAGTGTAGGTCTATAAATTGATGCAGTTGATGTTATCTTAGGTCTTCATCTTCCTCTGCATTTTGTGCTATGATGATGACCACAAACTAAAGCCCTAATTATCCTACCAAAAGGCCAATACTACAATTCCACAAAAAGATGAGCCCTTGCACACACAATTACTGGATACAGTAAGCGTGACAAAGAGGAGGAGATAGATACAAATGAATTTAAACATGAGGAAAGAACAGATAAGTTAACATCAATAAAAAGCTCATTCTTATTTGTTTCAGGACAGCCTAAAAAGTTGCATCTGGAAGGAACAATAAGTTAGTCATAGCAACAAGATTCTGTTATGCAGAAACAAAATTTAAGTACTAAGAAAGAACAAAATAAGCCAGAACAAGCAAGGCACAAGAAGTGCAGAAAAACAGCCTGAAAAAACCAAGGAGACACAACCATAAAAAAGCACAACCAAAACAAAATGCCTCCAGATACAACAAAGACACCTAGCCCAAACACAAACTCAATCAGAAAACAGAAGTCCTTAAACTAGGCAAGCCACATCCAGCCTAGAGCATGCTGAGAAACAAATGAAACACCCTATTGTTTCTCTTCAACCAAATGAACCACAGGGAAGCAATAGAACTGATAAAGTCATAGGCTCATATAACACACTTACAGAAGAACTAGAAAAATGCATTGCTGCACTGACAACATGAATTCAAATTCAATTTGGTTGCAAGGAGGAAGCCCTCCAGTTAAATAAGAATCATTCCACACTTTAAAACCAAAATGAAAATTTGGTTAAAGAGAACAATCTAAAAACTTAAGAGGTTACAAATTCCCATTTTAGCATTAATGAGAAAGCAAGTACAAAAATAGAGGTCCTACAAATTCTGGCCCTTTTCAAATCACTCCTGCCCTCCACCAAAGCCTTTTTTTCAACTACATAGGATCCACTACATAAACTCACATTTTCTCGACTTTAGTTTATCAAGGAATCAAGGGATAAGTTTAAAGCCATTTACAAGTAGTTCACACCAAGATGAACTACTTGATGCTACTATTCATTGTATGAACTCAGAACTGGCTGTGCAAAAACGTCTACAAAAAAAATCATCAAAATAGGATTTTATGACTTATTGGCTCTAAGAGTCACTGTAGCAGCATGTTAAAACAACAGTGCGAATGCAGTAGCATGCCTCAATAACATGGGCACAGTAGAGCAATGCAAATTGCAGCGATTACAAATACAATAATCTGATTATTTGTAATGCTGCTGTGATTTGGTTGAAAACTTCAAATAGGGTTTTATGAGTTTGAGATGTATATAAATATCTACCATTCTAAAAGAATGCATTAACAAAAATTTCAAGCATTGCACATCCATAATGGGTTGTATTGGGAGAGCTTTAAAAGTACTTTTGGAGCACATTGATGTTGTTTCTTTTGATCAAACAGTGATAAAAAACCGTATCAAGCTTTCAGAAGAAGTTAGGTGAGGACACTTCTCCAAAAAGTGCATATTCTAGAAGCACTTCTGCAGTAAGGGCTTTTGCAAAAACTTTCCCACAAGGGGCCAATCACCCACTTGAAGATTGAAAGAAAAGTAAACCTTCAGTATCAATAGCAAATGATATCAATGGACTGGTATACACATCATAATAATCACCTAACACAGAATATAGCAAATTAACCACATATAAGTTTGAATCTCACTCTCACAAGCACCAAGGCCTTTGGAGTTAAATCCCACAGTTTCATTGGTGGTTGAGTACTAATAAACAACATTAGTATAACTAGAGATCCAGGTACTGCCTATCCTCTATTCAATAACCCACTTGAAGATTGAAAGAAAGTAAACCTTCAGTTTCATAGCTAATGATATCAACGGATTGGTATATACGCATCATAATAATAATCTAACACAGTATAGGAAAGCTAACATATAAGTTGGAATCTCACCCTAACAAGCAACAAGGCCTATGGAGTTAAATCCCACAGCTCCAATGGTGGTTGAGTACTAATAAACAACATTAGTATTACTAGAGATCCAGGAGCTGCCTATTCTCTATTCAATCTCATTCTGCCGTCATAACGGGAGGAAAATAAAATAAAATAAAATAAAATAAAAGAAGAGTTCCTTCCACGACACAATCTCATACAAACTCGAACTAATTCTCTCTAATTAGTTCTATGATCCCACTGAAAATATGGAAAGAAAAAAAACTAATCTCACGTCTAATCAGAGAAAAAACAACTACAACAATTGAGAACCAATTAGATTCGATTCAATCGAACGCAGTCAAGAAAAATAGAACCAAACAAAGATCGAGAACCCTAACCTTCAACTGCCGTCTTCTGAGCCTCGCACACGACGACACCAGCTCGATCAGCAATCCTCGACGCCATCACCGATCTCTTCAAGGAACGTAATTGGATCCTCAACCCCTTCGGTTCTGGCAAACACCTCACTTTCCGCTCGCACAAGAGAGAGCAGATCGCAGAAGCTTTAACAGGTACAGATACGCTCGTTCCGAAGCTGGAACATCGTGTAACTACGACCGATTCACACAGAGACGCCATCGAAAAAGCTGATGAAGCCAGTAGAAAACCAGGGTTTTGAAAGAAACCGCAAGTACTTACAGGAATGCCACTGCGGAAGAACGAGAAGTAGAAGACGAAGACGATAACGGCGACAGGTCGCGCACTTTATACCGGGAAGACAGGTGTCGCTTGGAGATTTATAGTTTAGTAGTTATAACATGTAGACGCGCGTATGTAAGAGCGACACGTGGTTTTCCACAACTGGGAAGTCGATTATGTGAACGCGTAGTTTTGCGTTGCTGGTCGTAGGATCGATACATGTTACAATTATTGGCGCCACGCTGGCAACGGCAGGTTGTAAATACGTGGAACAAGAGGGTCATTTTGAATGTTGCACTGGTCGAGCGAGGGCATTTTAGTCAAATCACCACAATGCAATTCCTGAGTCGGCTCTGCTACAACTATTTTAGGTCATCTGAGTACTCTCTTAAATGAACACATGATACAAACTTCCAATTTTTTGTAAGGTAACAGAAAACGAGAAAGGAAGCTTGTAAAATTATTGAAAGGAAAGGATCAAATTGTTAGGGTTTTCTTCTTACTTTAGCTCGAAGTTTCAAAACCCCAAGAAAAAAGAGAAATTTTTTTGTTCAAATTCTGCAGTTTCTAACTATTAAAGATAGGAGTTTTCTAGGGTTTATCCTCTCTTCTTCTGCAAACATGTATGGAGGAGATGACTACGATCCCATGGCAACCGAGGACGAGGAAGAGATCACGCAGGAAGATGCGTGGGCTGTCATCAGCGCTTATTTCGAGGAAAAAGGGCTTGTGCGGCAACAATTGGATTCTTTCGACGAATTCATCCAGAACACCATGCAAGAAATTGTGGACGAGTCCGACGACATCATAATCCGCCCTGAATCCCAGCACAATCCCGGTCGCCAATCCGATTTCCTCGAGGTTCGGCGAAACTTTCTTCTGATTTTTTTTTTTGGCTCGGTTCGGATCTTTTTGGCGTATTATGAAGTAAAATCTTATATGATAACTAGGTTTTGTGGTTCTTCTATTCTTGTATGTTTGTTTTTGCACGGTTTTAAGTGCAGACAATCTACAAAATAAGCTTCGGGCAAATATATTTGAGTAAACCTATGATGACTGAATCGGATGGAGAAACCGCTACTTTGTTTCCGAAAGCGGCGAGGTTGAGGAACCTGACTTATTCGGCGCCGTTGTATGTGGATGTTACGAAGCAAGTCATGAAGAAGGGGCATGACGGGGAAGAAGTCACCGAGCCTCCTGAAACTATCCCCAAGGTTTTTATTGGAAAGGTGTGTAATTTCAAGTTCCATTTTTGAGAGTTGAGTCCTTAACTTAGGGTGTGATTGGTTATGTAGCAAATGAAGATTTTATTTTATTTTTATGGTTTTTTTTGGGGTGAGAAATTGGCGAGTTCTTGAGAAAATCATATTTTTCCATTTAGAGTTGCTGAAAGATGTGAGAGGAAAAAAACAACACTCGCCAAAAGAATTTCTTTACAACTATATTTGAAGAAATTCTAGTCGAGGGGGAATTTTTTCTCCCATATCAAAAACCAAGACTTTCAGAAATTTTCTCAAGTATTTTCAAGAAAATACTATTTTTTTAAAAAGAAAAGTTTCTTAGTTACCTATCCTTAATGTTATCAGGTGTCTTTTAAAAATTAATTATGACATATTTTGATGTGTTCTAGGTCCCAATTATGCTTCGGTCTAGTTATTGCACTCTGTATCAAAACTCAGAGAAGGATTTAACTGAGCTGGGGGAGTGTCCTTATGATCAAGGAGGTTATTTTATTATAAATGGGAGTGAGAAGGTGTTGATTGCTCAGGAGAAGATGAGCACTAATCATGTGTACGTTTTCAAGAAACGACAACCCAATAAGTATGCCTATGTGGCTGAGGTCAGGTCGATGGCAGAAAATCAAAATAGGCCTCCAAGTAGCATGTTTGTTCGGATGCTTTCTCGCTCTAACAACAAAGCGGTAACTAGAATTTCAGCTGGTTATTGAGTTTTATGTTTTAAGATATCTCATTTGATTCTCATTTCTGGTGTTGCTGTTGTCTTCCTGTCTTGTAATGGTCGCTGCAGGGATCTTCAGGACAGTATATCCGGGCTACATTACCTTACATCCGGACGGAAATTCCAATAATTATTGTTTTTAGGGCTTTAGGATTTGTTGCAGACAAAGATATATTAGAACACATATGCTATGACTTCTCAGATACACAGATGATGGAGTTGCTCCGTCCATCATTAGAAGAAGCATTTGTGATTCAAAATCAACAGGTATGTATACCAGTTTTCTGGAATTATCTGGCTAGAGCGACTTGCAACAAAAAGTTGATCCTTTCTGGTGGGCTTTTTCTGACGTAATTAAGTTGGTATTTGTTGGCGATCGCCTTCATGATATAAGAGGTTAATTATTTGACATGATTGGTTCTATTGCTTTTTCAGGTTGCATTAGATTATATTGGTAAAAGAGGTTCTACTGTGGGTGTGACAAGAGAGAAAAGAATTAAGTATGTAAACTGTTGCATTTATCAGGAACACTTTGTGACCTGCTGTGTTTTTAGGTCTATTAATGATAAGACATTTGTAATTTCAGGTATGCTAAAGAGATACTTCAAAAGGAAATGCTTCCTCATGTTGGTGTGGGAGAATACTGTGAAACCAAAAAAGCTTACTATTTTGGGTAGATTTGTGTTCTTCTAATTGGATTATGGTATAATAAATTGTGAATAGGATCTACAAATCCACACTGTTTCTTTCTGCTAGGTATATTATTCATCGGCTTTTGCTTTGTGCCCTTGGTCGGAGACCCGAAGATGATAGGGATCATTATGGAAACAAGAGACTTGACCTTGCTGGTCCTCTACTTGGAGGCCTATTCCGAATGGTTTGAATCTCTGATTTTCTGTTTTCCTATTGTTCAAAAGCTAGAATTAAAATTTTTTTTTATTTAATTCTGTTTGTTGTTCGTATCTGTGCAGCTGTTTAGAAAGTTGACAAGAGATGTGAGAGCCTATGCTCAGAAGGTTTGAAATTTTAGTCTATGCTCAGAAGGCTTTTCCTTTAAATAATACTACATCTGCTTCTATATGTCTTCTTTTCAGCTTATACATATATCTATGCATGGAGCAGTGTGTTGATAATGGCAAAGATGTTAATTTACAATTTGCAATTAAAGCCAAAACAATTACAAGTGGCCTTAAATATTCTCTTGCTACTGGAAACTGGGGACAAGCAAATGCAGCCGGTACAAGAGCTGGAGTTTCACAGGTTGGAGTCTAAGTTGACTGTGCTGTATGAAATTCAGTCTGCTAATTTTAGATTTCTAAATATGCACGATTTGTGGTCTAGTTGCTATGTGATTTTATATATGTTTGTGCAACAGGTGTTGAATCGTTTGACGTATTCTTCTACTCTTTCGCACTTGCGAAGGTTGAATTCTCCTATAGGGCGTGAAGGTAAAGTTTCTTAGTGCATATGGGATTAGTTCAAGTATATTGCAGTGTCTATCACATGCAGTTTTCTTATAGATTGTTCTCTGGTTAGGAAAATTGGCAAAGCCCCGGCAATTGCATAATTCACATTGGGGAATGATGTGTCCTGCAGAGACTCCAGAAGGACAAGTAAACATTGAGCAATCTAAATAGACTTTCTTCTTTAGAAAAGTTTCTTGTGACTTTGTATGGTGGATGCTAAAAATAAATTTTCTTTTGCTGGTGTTGCCATAGGCTTGTGGACTTGTGAAGAATCTTGCCTTGATGGTTTACATAACAGTAGGATCAGCAGCAAATCCAATTTTGGAATTTTTAGAAGAGTGGAGTACTGAGAATTTTGAGGTAAGTCATCTGAAATCCCTTTACATACTGCAAATTGTGGTTTCATCATATGCTTGCATTGCTTTTCTCATGAATATTATTATTTTTATTTTTATTTATTTTTCTGTTTTTCTCCTTCTTTAGGAGATTTCTCCTGCAGTTATTCCCCAAGCAACCAAAATTTTTGTCAATGGTTGCTGGGTTGGCATACATCGTAACCCTGAGCTTTTGGTAAAGACTCTGAGGCAGTTGAGGAGACAGGTTTGTGTTTACATCTTTTGTAATTTGCCGTTTTGTAGCATTAATGAACCAAGGCTTCTCTCAGGTTTATATCTTGGAAGGTTATGTTGCTTACATGAATCCTTCAGAAAATAAACTAGTATTCGCCTTATTTGTATTATTTTGTCTACTATTCTTACAGATGTCATGTTGTCAATGTTACCAAGATGTTTCTTGATTTTATTTAAGCCATTTTTTAGGCATTTTACTGTCAATTAGTCTGGAAGTTTCGGCATTTTTTTAAATAAATTTGAGCTCTACATCATAATGAGGATATTGCAACCTCTGGTCCTTCAATTAAAAATAGGGAAAAGTATTGCAACCTCATTTTCTTCTTATCTATTCTCTGTGATAAATACATAAATCACACTACAAACGTTCTTTTAAAAAGTTGCTACATGTTCTTAAGTTACTATTCAAGTTAAGAATCAATCATGTTTTTGGATGTTCTTATGATTTTCTAAGCTTTTATTTTTGGAAATAGTATTTATCACATACATATGTTTCCTGTCGATATATTTAAGTTGTTTAATTTTCAAAATTTAAAAACACAAATATCACATACAAAAAAAAATAAAAAAAATAAAAACAATACTATGCATCTATGTTAGAAAGTATTTGATATTTATCGTTTGACTACTCCATGCTAGGAGATTGTGAGGCATCGCCTTAATGACTTGAGTGCATTGATTATATGATATCTTTCATTGAAATCCCACATACATTTTGTAGATTCCTCTAAGGTTGTTAAGAGGAATTGAATTGTAAAATTTTCAAAGATAAGATTTAAATCAAATCATAAACCATAGGATTTTGTTTTGAATTTTTCAAATATCATATAGAAATGAATTATTGAAATCATGTATGGATATTTAGTGATAGCTCCAAAAACAACTTCTTGGTCAATATTCTAGTAAATCTCCAATTTTGTAGGTATAGAAATAGAATGGGTTAATAGGAAGAAGAGCTTTTTAATTTAATTTTTTTTACTTTTGTAGGGATTAGAGGTTACATTTTTTTTAAAGAAAGCATTTACAATTTAAAAAAAAAAACTGAAAGAAAAAAAATGCAGATTTGTATATTTAAATTTGATCATTTAAATAAAAATATGCACATTAGTTTACAGAAAAAATAGCTAAAGATAGGGAAAAAAACAAAAGCAGATGCAGGTCGCATGTGTGACATGACCTGCATCATGTTGCACAAGTCTCAGTTCGTGCAACTTAAGTTGCATCAGTGAATCACATGATTTAAATAACAATGGATTTCTTGCTTATCTTGGTGATCTTCTGGGCCTGCTAGGTTAAATTTTATTAAGACCAGACTTTTCATTTTTTTATTTGTAAGACATAAAAAAAACATAAAACCATTAGTAGCCATCTTCCCACAAAGTATTATGAGCATCCCTTTGCTTGATGCTTCCTTTGAGCCAAAGTTCAATAGTGGTGTAAAGACTAGGACAAAAATTGTTTACATCCTGGCAAGGTAGCCAGAATAGTACTTCTGTGGGAAGCAGATTAAGGCTAGGAAATGCACCTTTTTTAATTTCCCTTCTTCCACAAGTATTTCTTGTTCGTTGTGAGTATCCATCTCTATGGCTGTGAGATTGTGGAACTGGTCACTTATTTTCTTTTAAGTAAAGCTGAAGCAGTATTCATGCTCGTAATAAGAGTGTTCAGTGGATAGGATATTAAGATTAAATTAATGAAGATCTGTAAACTAATGGTAGTCAATTCCCTTGTAGACATTAGTTTTGGGTGCATCTTTGACCAAATATGGGGTTGCCCTTTCCCTCTCTTTACCACAAAGGGTATCTCAATGTATGAGATACATATGATAGGTGTGATGTTTAATTGTATGTAGTAGTCATTTTCCAAATCTAATGTTGTATATATATGTTCATGCCTAACATTTAGTTTTGTTTTGTTTTGGTTTTTTTTTTCCTCTCTTTTACAGGTTGATGTCAATACAGAAGTTGGAGTTATCCGTGACATTCGTTTGAAAGAATTGCGGCTATATACTGATTATGGGCGCTGCAGTCGACCATTATTTATTGTGGAAAAACAACGGCTTCTGATAAAAAAGAAGGACATTCGTGCATTGCAACTGCGGGTCTGTATAATTTAAGCAACCTTGCTTCTTTTTTTCCCCCCTCAGAAGTAACATTACTTTACCTAGTATTGAATTGGTTTATGACATTGTCAACCTTGATCTCTTTTCAGGAATCCCAGGATGAAGGTGGTTGGCATGATCTTGTAGCCAAAGGGTTTATAGAGTATGTAGACACTGAAGAAGAAGAAACTACAATGATTTCGATGACCATTAATGTAAGAAATATCTTGTCTCTGGAAGTTATGCCGAGTCAATGTGTTTTTTTTTGTGTCTATTTTGCCTAGCTATGGACAAATTTATCTTATTGGGGAACTTCATTGCAGGATCTTGTAACTGCTAGACTTAAACCAGAGGAGGCTTATTCTGACACATACACCCATTGTGAAATTCACCCTTCATTGATATTGGGCGTTTGTGCTTCTATAATCCCATTTCCTGACCATAACCAGGTTCGTGACAGATAATTCTTGTTGATGAGTTTGCAATTTACTCTTGTCTCTGTCTTGCAGCATGTTATCTTGTTCCTTATTATATTTTCCTAAAATCTTGTGATATGTTGCAGTCCCCTCGTAACACCTACCAGTCAGCTATGGGTAAGCAAGCTATGGGGATCTACGTAACCAACTTCCAGTTACGAATGGTGAGTTTTCTGTTTCCCTGTTTCCATTCTTTTAGAAATGTGTAGTACTGTAGTGTTTTCATTTTCATGGTCTCACAATTACTTTCATTTTTCTTCTATTGTGTAAAAACTTATGCAGGATACCTTGGCATATGTTCTCTACTATCCTCAGAAGCCTCTTGTTACTACTCGTGCCATGGAGCATTTGCACTTTAGGCAGTTGCCTGCTGGCATTGTAAGC
>JAJIYU010017756.1:0-11537 GCA_030144865.1 Tinospora cordifolia | reverse complement strand
AATGTTCATTTATCATTCATGAATGTTTCTGATATGATTTTCTATCTAATAGAATGCTTTAGTAATACCATTCATGCTAGTATCATGTTTAGGGATGTTTCCACATGTTTGAAGCATGAATCTGTATGATGGATGCAACGTTTTTAGTTTATCAATTCTGGTTTTTTTTAGTTTAATTCAATATTCTGATATTTTATTTATGTTTCATGATTGTGGAATTAAAATATCAGATTATGGGAATTTTATTCACGTACCATCATAGTTGTTTGAGTAGCACTATGGGTACTCTTCTCTTATGATTTGTTCATAAGGTCTATAACCTAAGTGCTTGGTTGGTGGGTAAGAGTCTCTAAGTTCCAAGGTCCAATGAAATTGGCTAATGCCATATTTCACTCTAAGAAGGCATTTAGTGAAGAACATCAAAGGTTGAGAAACCCTTTTGGTCTAAGACATGACTCACACAAAATCCAATTTTTGAAACTCCTAATTTGTGATAATGCTTGAAATATGGATGTGTTAATGTTTTGAATGTGTAATAGTTGTTTAAGATTCACTGAGCTTTGTGCTCACCCTTCCTTAACATTTTTCAGGGATTTGATCTTATGGAGAAGCATGTGGAACGTTCACTTTTGGTGTCTCTTTGAAAATTCCATGTAGGGCATGTTGCCCAAGTTTTATGAACTTTCTGCTATAGTATTTTCCTTATTCAAAGTTGTGTACTTTCCTTTATGATCAAATAAAGATTTGAATTTCCTTTTATCTCTATAATGTAGCCTTGTCTATTGTTTACATTTAAGGCATGGGATATTGGGAATAGAAAGTGTGTGTCACTTATAAAGTAACATAGGACCCGACCCATGGTTAAGTCCACTGTTGTGACAGTTGTTATAACAGTGGATGCAACAGTGGTTATGTCAACAAATGGTTAAGTCCAAGTTAACATGTAGGGGTCGGGGTGTTACATATGATCCATTCATTGTATTTGTTTCTTCTTAAACTCATTTGATCCATTGATTGTATCTGTTTCTTCTCAAACTCATCTATATTCAGTTCTTAAAATAAAAACATTACTACTTGCACAAAAATCTCAATTTGAAAAGCATGATATGTCTCTTGATTCTCTTGAAAGTGTGAATTCAGCAAATAACAAACAATCTCCATTTCTTGTTGCTAGACCTTTTACATTCTCTGGTTCTAAAGGAGCTTTTCCAAGACCTTCCTTCTTTCGTGTTGTTTCTTATCCTATACATAATAGAGGTGGCTTTCATTGTACCAATCAAATTTTTTTGGGTAGGATTTGTGTCAAATCCATGAGTTGGTCACATTGCATTGAATTGTTTTCATTGGTTTGATAAGAACTTTAGTGGCACAAACACTTTAATTGAACTTCCTATTCAGGCTATGTTAACACAAAACTTTGAAGTTGCTTATCCTTGTGCCTTTGAGGCAAAGTTTTCCTCCTATTCACCTACTTGGGACGAAAATTGGTACCTTGATTTAAGAGCAACCAATCATGTTACATTTGAATCTTTGAATCTCATGATTAGTAATTATTACTCTAGATCTAAGAAAGTGATGGTTGGAGATCAATTAGGTTTGTCCATTTCTCACATTGGACGTTCTACTTTTCTATCAACAAATAATTCTAATATGTTTGCACTTACTAACCTACTTCATGTTCCTTCTATTACCAATAATTTAATCAGTGTTTCCACATTTGCTAGAGATAATAATGTTTATTTTGAGTTTCATCCTTATGAATGTTTTGTGAAGGCTCATTTATCATACAAGACACTTTTGGTGGGGAAGTTTAAGAAAGGACTTTACAAGTTTAATAGCAACTAAGTGACTATTAAATTTGATCTTGCAAAGTCCACCACAACTCATAATCATGAGTTTGTTGGTAACCATTTAGGCTTGGTTCATGTTATGGGTAATTGAAGGTGATGATATGGATGCTGGTGCTGTTGGTATCTCGACTAGTAATAAGTGTGGATTTAGTTGTGTCTGTTGAAGATAAATCTTCTTCTAACAAAGATGTTAAGAGTTTTGATTTGTGGCATTGTCATCTAGGTCATGTGTTTGGTAAAATAGTTTCCAATGCACTAAGCACATGTAATCTAAAGTTTCCTAATAACTCTCATTAATTTTGTTCAACTTTTGCACTTGGTAAACTTCATAAAGGGTACAAGTGCCTCCTTCCATCTGGTACTATTTATATATCACAAGATGTGCAATTTGATGAATTCAGTTTTCCTTTTGCATTTGGTACTGAGTGTATCTCTATTGAGGATTTTATTCATGGTTCCTATTCTCTATCTGCCTTGATCCCACATGTGCTTAAGTCTTCTCCTGGTTTTGTTTCAAGTGCAAGCCTTCTTGTTTAGTTTCGCATCCTCCTGCTTCAGATGTTGGTGGTACATCTAATTCTTTGCGAGTTCAGTCTATTAGACCATCTAAGTCTTTAGTTTTATCTCATCTTATGGTCATGCAAGGAAAGCAAGGGTGTTTAAGCTTAGAGTTTTTGCGGTTGTCAGGGAGCCTTCTACTATATCTAAAGCACTTAAACATGAACATTGGGTAGCTACTATGACATAGTAGCTTCTTGCTTTTGAGAGGACTCAAACATGGTTTTTAGTGGAATTATGTCCTAAAAAGAATGTCATTGGGTGTAAATAGGTGTTTAAGGTGAAAGAGAATCCAGGGATGATAAATTGTTACAAGGCTCATTTAGTTGCGAAAGGTTTCATCAACAACTTAGGTTTACATCACAAAAACTTAATCTTTACACTATGTAAATCATCATGAGAACACTTTTTATCATCCCAAATACATGTTCTAAGTGTTGATTCATCTTGACCAGGGTCTTAATCAACAACCTGGGTTTACATCACGAAAACTTAATCTTTACTTGATGTAAGTCATCATGAGAACACTTTTTACCATCTATATCAAACCAGATACATGCTCTAAGTGTTGATTCATCCTGGCTAGGGTCTTCCAAAAAAAACAAAATGTGTAACAAAACATGCATAATGCACTTGAAATAGTGAAAAAAAATATGTCTAAGAATATATATATATATATATATATATATATATATATATATAGAGAGAGAGAGAGAGAGAGAGAGAGAGATGAGTCTCATTTTGTCTCTTTTAGGACATACTTATATCCACTTATTGGACAACTATATCGAATTTATTCTCTTAAGTTAATATTTAATTTTTTTAATTCATATCTCTTCAAAGGACATTAAAGCCTTAGGACATTCAATTCCTAACATATATATTCTCTCCCGTTCTTTTTTTTTTTTTTTCTTTTGAAATAGTAATTCTCATTCTATTCAACTTCATGATAAATTTATTTTGTAATATTTCATTCTCCCCTAAGAATTTTTGTATATATCTTCCTGCTATAAGAAGCCTTGCCATGTAACTTGATTGATATTTAAATTTTGATCGCACACAGATGATTTGTTCTTAGCTGATTAACTTTTCTTATATGATTGATTTTGTGGATATTAAATTGAAATTAAGCTTCTCATTTAAGGTTCTAATTCATAAAATCCCATGTAATTGTCTTTCATAATGATGGAAAACCTAATTATTATTGATTCGTCACTTTAAAATTGTCTTTCCACACATAATGTAAGAACATTGCTTTATTTGTTAACTGTTTTTTTTTTTTTTTTTTTCCCTTATAGCGATGGCCACCAATAATTTCTAACTCAATAACTTGTGCTTACTGATCAAAATCAATCATTTAATCGCTTTCCATATATCCAATCAATGTTTTTCCTTGCATGTATTGCAAAACGCTTTATATTATTATCTGTAATTTATGCTGTGTTGCAAAATTCTACATAATAGAAAAATGTATTTGAAAAATGTGTTTATAATCATATTTTCAAAAGATATATGTAGTATAATTTTCATAAAAAATTTAGTTACAACTTTTGCCATAATTATGGCCTTGACAATATTTATTTTTAATCCATCCATGATTTTGCCAATTAATTTCATCCATTATGACCTTTATAATTCAGTCATGTTTCATATCTATCAGTATAGCCATATTTACCTTTCATGCATTATAGCTTTGGCAATAATTATTTCCCATATTTATTCTACTCATGATCATAACAAAAAAAAAAAAAATCATTTACTGCAAAGAATGATATACAATAAGCCAATAATCTAGATAAAATGTCATCATAATTAATCATTTTTTAAACAGATGTCATCAATATGTAATTTCTCATCACAATTGAAGATGTCATGAACGTCATTGCCACATCAATAGCGTATTTAAGATTAAAAAAAATATATTATTAATCATATCCGTTTTGGTTCAAAGATCAAAATATATTTACATCATGTTGAGATCGAAATTTCATGTATACTTAATTCTAATAAGTTTCTCAGTCAAAGTTTTTTTGTATTTGAATTTTTATTTTGCATTACTTCATGGTATAAAATATTCTCTCTACAACCTCTTTACCTTGTGGTGACGGGGAAGACGTACTAACGCGTGGCAGGCGCGCTTAGCTTGATAGGTTTGACCAAAATAAAAAAAAATAAGTAAAAAAAAATGAATGGATATTAAAAATTATTCGTGTTGAATATTTCCATCAATTTACCTTTCAATTTAGACAAATCATGTATTTTAATTTCTTTAGTCGTTGTGGTCATTAATCTATAATGGTGTCATCCTTCATATTTCAACGCTTTCATACTCTTAATAAAAAATAAAATGAGAGAAATAAAAGGAGAGCAATACAAATGTACATTGACCGGCATATCATATATATTTTTGGGTATACCCAGAAATATAAATATTATTCGTTGTGCCATGTCAATGTCATAGACGATGTAATGTCTGTTGTATGTTGGTTAAAACGATAAGCTTTGAATGGATTTTGTATAATTAAAGCCATCCAAATATAAAATCAAATCAATAAGGTCACTCAAAAATATTTAAATCAGTTTGTAATGCACTGTCCAAGCAATGGCGTACACGTATTAAAATTTTAATGTACTTAGATCCGAGATTATTCTTTGACAAAACATTAAAAAAAACTAAGCCTTCTTATCACTACAAGAAATCACACCTACAACAATATATAATGTTCGATGTAATACCCATACGACAACTTTCATAGTTATGTTGTCGATCAGAATATTATTAAATGGTTGATTATTTTTAACAACGATCACAAGCATGTTGTTGTAATACGTTGTGTATCAGTCTAAAAACTGAGGTTACAACAACATTCGCACGTTATTAAATGCTTCCATCTTTTAACATATATTCGATAACAGTCATCATACTTGTTGTTGTAGACATGTTATAATAATATGCACACATTGTGAAAACCCTAACCTTTTAACAAGAGTATCGTGATTGTTGTTGAAGGAACCTTATAACAACGATCGCCCGTTGTTAAAAATTTAAACCACTCGTAAAAACTGTAACATTTCAATAACGGTCAAATGTCATTGTTGTATGTCCATTACAACAACATGCGCTCGTTGTGAAACTGTCGGGACCCCTTCCCTCGGCCGAAGGGCGAACCGACCGGCACGGCGGCTCAACAAACTGACTCATCGAGTCGAGTCCTCCCAGCCGCCGTTAAACCTTTCCAACCTTGACATCCATGCCACATCAGAGTAATTTAAACATCCATTTAATTAAAGTGCGAAAGTAAACGATATATTACATGTTGTCATGTTCCAAAAGTACAAAGGTACATAGTTCGACATTTAGAAGTTTAGACTTACAAAAAAAAAAACATGACCTACCGATCGATAGAAACAAAAGGGAATATAGGACCACACGGGGACTAGGCTATCACAACGCCTTTCCCTCTATCAGCCGCTGAGGAACCTGAAATGTTAGTAGAGTAGTGAGCCTAATATTTAACATGGGTCAATGAGTAGGAAAACCAGTATATCATCTAACTAGTACTCCGAAAATCGTGCATGTATGCATGAATAGTAATTAAAAGCATGGTATGTAGTAGAACAATTATAAATAGTGCAACAGTTAAGGAAAAATAATTTAAATACATGCAGCTCAAAACTATATCCAGACTAGGGTTCAAATCATCAATACAACCTATGGTCATCGCTCGAGCGGGTCATGAATCAAGCGTACCAGCCACTCAAGCGGGTCAAGGGTTAGGCGCATTCATTGAACGCCCTAACCCTGCGCTCGGTCCTCAAGTGCCAGGCTCGAGCGGGTCTGAGGCTAGGCGCACTAATCATATGCCCTAACTCCATCGCTCAGTCCTCGAGCCTAATCCAATCACATTGTGTACCCTGAACCTGCACTCGGACCTCGAGCATATGGTCTCACTATCGGTGTACGACTACATATATTTCAAATCAACCATGTAGTTCAAACATATGAAACCATTCAATTGATGACAATTTCAATCATTTTTCCTGCAAAGAATAAGTTAAGATAACAACTAGGTCAAACTACTCACCTCGGGTCCCGTGCACCGATGTCCTCTCGACATTCGGCCCAGTCCCGCCATATACGCTCAAATCCATATTATATTAACTCAATTTCAGTTCTTCATGAAATGTTATTTCATTCTGGTCCCACTACCCCTAGTCGGTCTTAGTCGACCCAACATTCGACTCGGTCAAACCTGGTCAACCAGTCAAACTTGGTCAACCTCGGTAAACTCGGTCACCTTAGTCAAAGTTGGCCATCATTGGTCAATATGGTCAAAACCAAGCCAATTGGGTCAAAATTTCTAATTTTTAATACTTAACCAATTCTATGCCTTTTATTTTAATTTGTGCAGCAAATTTGTTAATTTTCTTGCGATCAATCCAACTGTTGGATTTATGCGAAACTTTCCAGATTTTATTTAGACCCTTCAAATATTCACTAGAATTTTATATTTCTATTTTTGGATATCATTTGATACGTTTTCCAACTGAAATAATAAGAACCTTCAATTTTGGATTTTCCTTTCTATCTATAGAGTGGAGTTCCTGAATTCCCTGTGATAAATCCGACCATTGGATTTGTATGAAAATTTTCAGATTTGATCTAAATCGTTCAAATATTCCCAAGAATGTTTGTTTCAAATTTTATGATCTCATTTTCTATGGTTTTTGAGTGGAATCATAGAGATGCTCAAATCTGGTCCTATTTGCTCTAACTGTGCAGTAGGACTTCACAATTTTTCCGCTGTCAATCCATATATCGAATTTGTACAATATTTTCCAGTTATGATCTACACTTCCTAAGGTATCTCCAGAATTTTATTTAATGAATTTTGGACCCCGTTAATTATGTTTTCCAAGGGTGATATCAGGAAATTTTGGTTTTCCGGATTGCATATTACAGGCAATCAAGAGACAACTTATTTAACCCCCTTGGACTTATCTATTTGTGACCAAAGTTTTACACAACATTCCTAGTTGGTTCATGAAAGTATCCTCCAAATTTCATAAAACTCAGACATGTCTAAATATTTTTAAAAATTCATAACAGCAAGCACAAAATTATGGTATCATGATAGATTTTTCCAAAAATTTTCTAAGTATTAGATTAGCACGTTCGGCAGCCCATTTTGACACCCTTTTTGACACGGTTCAAGTACTCATTAGTTATTCCTCATAAAATATAAAATGAAGTAGATATAACAAGCTTCGAAAAGAACCATATTACCTGAAAATCGGAGTTCGGATGAGTGAGATATCGGCCTCGCAAAACTGGACGAACTCAATGGTTTGAATTTTCTGGGTTTCATAGTGACGAACAGCCCCCTTTCGACGCCATTGTTGACATGTTTTAAGAGGTCAGTTGGTATTTCTCATAAAATAAAAGTTGAAGTAGAAATTATAAGCTTCAAAACGAGCTATGGTACCTCAAGATCAGAGTTCCGATGAGTGAGATATCAGCCTCGCAAATATGGACGAACTCAATGGTTCCATTTTTCTGGGTTCATCCGTGACGAACAGCCGATCTTTGTGGTGATTTTTGTCTCAACAGGCCAGAACTTTTGTCCAACGGTTTGTACAACCTTGAAGAGGGAAATGAGCTCTTTCTAAAGACACCAAGATCACCCAATTCCAAGCTCGGACGAGAAAGATACGAGGGGTAAAATGTAGCTCGTTCAAATTGGTTTTCTGCACCAAAACCAGATTTTTGTGATGTTTGGGAGGCGTTTTGCACGAACCAAAATGTGCCACGTGGCTACCCACGTGGCCGGAGGAATGGTCAGGCATGGAGATGGAGGTTGCTTGGCCGGAGTTCACAGGGTGTAGGGGTAGCGTGCCGGCGACTCCACCGGTGGTCCAAAATCAGGTGCAAAATCTGCCCCTACCATGCTTTGTTGCAGGTGGTAGTTGAAGAAAAGAAGAAAGGAAGAAGAAAGAAGAAAGGAGGAAGAAGAGAAGGCGGGCTGGGTTGTGCGCCCAGCCCGACCCACATGGGCTTGGGCAGTCCAGGCCCATGCGCCTGGGCTGCCCAGGTAGCCCATTTTTTTCCCTTTTTTTTCTAATATATATATATACACATATACCCACATATATATACATATATCTAACTTTTGCATTTTTTTTCTAAAATTATTAAAATTACTAATAAATCACTTGTTCATCAAATCTTCCAATTATAAATCAATTTTTGTCATTTAAATAATTAATTCCTCCAAAATTGAATAATTACCCAAATTTACATTTTTAATCCAAAAATCCCATTAATTACTTTAAAAATTTCATAGTTATTCCAAAAATTCAACAATCAATCCTAAAAATCATTTCTCTAAAGAAACTATATTTTCCTTAAAATTTCATGTATTTTTCCCTCAAAATTGTATTTTCCCCCATTATTCTAATTTTCTCCAATAAATAACTCAAAATTAGAAAAAATTGAGAAAAATTCATATATTTCCACTAAAATTTCAGAAAATTCATAAATTAGACCCGATAATTTTTGTACATCAAATTATGGGTCGTCACAGCCTCCCCTCCTTATAAGAAATTTCGTCCTCGAAATTTACAGTGATATAGGTAATAAAAGTCAAGAAGCAACACTCATCAAGTCAGGGTAGTTGCGGATCATGAAATCTTCACTCTCCCATGTGTCCTGCTCTGCACCATGGGACTGCTAGCGCACCCGTACCATTGGCATCTCCTTGTTGCACAACTTCTTCACTACTCGGTCTATGATGGCCATAGGCATCTCATCAAATGTGCAGTCCTCTCGCAGCTCGATATGTCTCCAGTCGATAACATGCGAGGGATCAGGGTGATATTTCCTCAACATCGAAACGTGAAACACGTTATGAGCCCCCGATAGCTGTGGCGGTAAGGCTAGCCGATAAGCAACAGGGCCTATCTCAAAAGGCCCAATATATCTTGGTGCGAGCTTCCCTGAAATCTCGAAACGTGTCTGCCCCTTTCGAGGCAAAATACGGAGGAAGACATGGTCACCAACCTCAAACTCAAGGACCCTTCGTCGGTTATCTGCATAACTCTTCTGTCGATCTTAAGCAGCCTTCAGATTCTGTTTGATTCTCTGTATATTCTCATTCTGCTCCTGTATGAAGGTAGGGCCCAAGACTGCTCTATCACCTGTCTCAGCCCAACAAGCAGAGGATCTACATGGTCGCCCATACAATGCCTCAAATGGTGCCATCCCGATGTTCGACTGGTAGCTATTATTATAAGCAAACTCGCATAGGGCCAAGTGATCTTCCCAGCTACCACCAAAATCTATAACACAGGAGCGTAACATATCCTCCAAAATCTGGATCACTCGCTCAGACTGGCCATCAGTCTGCGGATGGAATGCTGTGCTAAGGTTCACCTTTGTCCCCAACTGAGTCTGCAATGCCTGCCAAAATCGGGACGTGAACCTAGCATCTCTGTTAGATACAATGGACAAAGGAACCCCATGTAGCCTCATAATCTCCTTAATGTAAAGGTGGCTCAACCGTTCCACTGAATCCTTGGTACTCATAGCAAGAAAATGGGCTGACTTCGTCAAACGATCCACTACTACCCAAACAACGTCATGTCTCTTCTGTGTACGGGGTAGTCTTATGACGAAGTCCATGGTTATGTGTTCCCACTTCCACTCCGGTATAGATAAGGGCTGTAAGGGTCCATTAGGTCTCTGGTGCTCAGCCTTAACTTGCTGGCACGTATCACATTGCTGGATGAAGACTGCTATGTCCCGCTTCATCCCGGGCCACCAATATGTGCGTTTAACATCTTGGTACATCTTATTGGCACCTGGATGAACAACGTATCTCGAATGATGTAGCTCCTCGAGCACACTACGTCTCAGGCCAGCATCATCTGGTACCCATAGCCGTCCCCTGAACATATCATAGGCTGCATCACGAGGCTGTCCCTCCGTAATCTCCTGAACCTGAACCGGCTGGGTTGTAATCTGTGCACTGACCCTGGTCTAAGAGGATGACTCGCGGATAATCATAACTGTGGAAAAGTCAATCATCCTCCACTCATGCGACATGTGTCTAGCCATGCAGGTAGCCTCGACCCGTTTCCGACTCAAAGCATTAGCCACTACGTTAGCCTTCCCTGGGTGGTACTCGATAGTAAAATCATAGTCCTTCAATAGCTCCATCCATCGCCTCTATCTCATGTTCAGATCTTTTTGTGAGAATAGATATCTAAGGCTCTTGTGATCTGAATAGAGTGTAAAATGCTCTCCATAAAGGTAATGTCACCATATCTTCAGTGTCGCCATATCTTCAGTGCGAACACTACTGCTGCTAGCTCTAAGTCATGTACGGGGTAGATCCTCTCATGAACTTTCAACTGTTGTGAGGCAAAAGCGACAACCACGTCATCTTGCATCAGTACGCAGCCAAGGCCTATCTGTGATGAATCAGTGTATATAGTTAGCTCTCGGCCGGGCTCTGGCAACACTGGCACTGGAGCTGATGTCAGTCTCTGTTTAAGCTCAAGGAAGGCATTCTCACACCCATCATCCCATACAAATGGAGTATCCTTCTTCGTTAGCTTCGTCATCGGAGCGGCAATCTTCGAGAAGTTCTTGACGAAACGGCGGTAATAGCCTGCTAAACCCAAGAAGTTGCAGATCTCAGTCACCGTGGTAGGTCTCGGCCAGCTGATAATCGCCTCAACCTTAGCCGGATCAATAGAAATACCCTCAGCTCTAACCACGTGACCCAAAAATTGGACCTCTGACAATCAAAACTCGCACTTGCTGAACTTGGCATACAACCTATGCTCCCTCAAGGTCTGCAATGCGATCCTCAAGTGCTCGACATGTTCCTCTCGATACTTCGAATAAATCAAAATATCATCAATAAAGATAATCACAAAGGCATCAAGGTATGGCCGAAACACTCTCTGCATGAGGTCCATAAACATAACAGGGGCATTCGTCACGCCAAACGGCATGACTAAGAACTCGTAGTGCCCATATCTAGTGCGGAATGCTGTCTTCTGCACATCCTCTTCCCTGACCCTCAGCTGATGGTACCCTGATCTCAAATCAATCTTCGAAAA
>JAJIYU010017755.1:0-11532 GCA_030144865.1 Tinospora cordifolia | reverse complement strand
ATTATATATTATGATACTTAGTGTTTAAAAAGAGGTTTATTTTACATTTTCTTATAAATAAACCTTATTGTATAAATACTAATATATTTCCATGATTAACTAATACTTTAATTAGATAATTAATTTTTTTCCCTTCTCATCTGGCTTTCATGTTCAATATTCATATAATTAAAATAACCTGCATTTTTTCTTTATCTATCTCAAAAGCTAGCTGATTCATTAACTTATTAAATAACACCATCCCTTCCTTTTAATTTTTCAACAATATACATATTTTCATTTATGTGAAATAGCAGTTGGTTTTTTTATTTTTAAATTTAAAAATACAATAAATATTTTATTCACTCATCAAAAACTTTATTCATTTTACAACAAATTTTCAGAGTATTCTTTCTCCCTAAAAAGTACTCTTTACTTTCTCATCTATATATTTTGTTCATTATTTTTTGTTACATTGCAGATGCATTTGATAATTCTCTATCTTTCCGACCTTTTAAATATATTAAAATATACATATTTTTAAAATAAAATAAATTAATTATTTTAAAAATATAAATTTGAAAATAAAAAATGTATAATTTTTTAAAAATTAAAAACTTACTTATAATTTATATTTAATTGTGAAAGTTTAAATTATATATATATTATAAAAAGAAGTATTAAGAGAGTTGCAACTTTTTTTTTTAAACATCTATCACATAAAGACTACATTAATTTGTTTTTTCTCAATTATAATCCTAACTACAATTCAATTAATGATAACAATTAATTAAAAGTATTTCTTTTAGATTAATTGATATACTTACACTTGAGTGTTTCTAATTACAAATTAGAAATACTATATTATTATTTTTTAAATATTTGCATAGAGTCAGCAGCTTTTGGTGAAAAATTACAAATATTTTAAGTTTTTAAATTAAAACTTTTGGAGGAAAATTTTTTTTAATTAACCTAGATTAAATTTTTTTAAAAAAGTTGAAAAATAAATGAAGTAATTAATAAATTAAATAATTAATATGGTATCTATAGAAGGACAGTTTAGCTTCAACGAATATTTTTGTTAAGAAAATTCTCGTTAACAAATAAATTGCGAAAAATACCATCACACGGAAAAAGCATCACAATTGATAAATTGTGTATTAACCTGCTAACCAAGATCAGCTTAGAACGTAAAACCTAGTGGGTCAACCTGGCTTAAAAAGCCCCTTGCAAACCTGCTGCGGGCGTACGGGATCACGTGCCCCAGGACAATATAAAATACATGCGACATTACGACGAACGCTCCAAGCTCCTGCTCTCCTCTTTAAAAAGAAGAGGAACAACAACAAAGAAGAAGAACACGAACAAGAGAAGGCGAGGCACACGGACTGCATGACCAGGATGATAGAAGAAACGCGAGGCCCACCTCACGGAGTACTACTCGCGGTGGTGGTAGGGTTAGTGGTAATCGTGCCTTTTCTACTAGGAGATCAAGGCGAAGCCATTACTGACGCGATCTCCGAGCTCTTAAGCCCAATCGGTCTTCTCCTCGTCCCAATCGTCCTTCTCCTTGTCATCCAGTTCCTGTCCTCCGATCGCGGTTCCATCCTCTCCAGCGTCTTCTCCACCGGCGAACCTGACTCCATCCACCGCCTCAGCGGCTCTCCCGTCGGGGTCGCTCTCTTCCTAGCTCTCATCCTCTTCCTCCTCTACAATCGAGTCTCCCTGTTCGGATCCGGCGACGACGACTCCGGCGATTAGTCGGCGGTCACCGGTGAGGTCTTCTACTTGTAGTAATACGTACACACTACGAGGCTCACTATTTTTGTCTAAGTTAAAAGCTAAGGCGGTTCTGTTCACACTTTCTTTCTTTTGTGTAATTACGATATGCAGTGTCCTCGATCACATATTTGCAAGGGGTGTTTTGGTCATTTGATGCAGTGTACTTTTTTGAATTATTTTTCTTGAACTATTTATCAAATATCAATAGGTGTAAGTTACTGATATGCCCACTGTCGTCTTTGAGGAAATATGGATTATCATTAGGGTGTTTTGGCCATTTCAGACCGTCGGGAGTGGTCGTTGCCTCGTGGAAGACGGTAGTCGGTAGTAGGTCTCGTTTTCCTTTTCTTTCTTTTCTTGGTTCTCTTGCGAGACTCCTTTTTTATTTTCTTTGGTTGTGATTTCTTTACATAGCACGTGGTCTCTTCTGACTGCTCACTTTTTTTGATGGGCGTAAAATAATAATATATGCCGTGCACACCAGATCGGTAGATCCGCTCATACGTCAAAAACAATAATAATATGGTGCAAATTTCACCACTACCGGAGTTCCACGTTTCGGTCTGAAGGTGGTGTAGTTGTACTATTATGCTGCTGGGAGCAGGAACACGTTTTCTCTGAAGTACGTATGTGGTGTGGGGCCCACTAGGTCAAGTCCTTGGAAGAGGCAGAATAGCCGATGATGGTTCGAGCCGGAACCCAGGAGCCACTCGCTGGCTATGGCCGGACTGGCAATGGATGGCCCACCACGTGGATTTGCTTACGCAGTGGCACCTGTAATTTCTTTTTTTGAACGGATTATCATTTTTTTAATTATTTTGTTTTGGATGTAGATAAAAATATGAACTTTTTTTTAAGCAGGGGTTGAGAATTTCAGAGATTTTAGTTTTGTGCTATATTAATTTCAAATTTTCTTTCTTTGTTTTTTTCTTTTTTTTTTTTTTAATGTTTTCAACTTTATAGATCTTTTATCCGGTTAGAACAGACCTCTTGGACTTTTGTAACTTTAATTAATTAACTAAATAATGAATAAAAGACAATATTGTTAAATTTTTATTCAACTCGTTAAATCTTTGTTAAAGGGTAATCAATTATTAATTAAATCTTTCAACCACTTTGCTAACTTCTATCCATCTTCTACACCTCTGGCATTCACAAATTAGATACTTTACTTATTTATAAACAAAAAAAAAATTTCTTTAAATTTATTTTTAATATATTAAGACAATAAAAAATTAAAAACATGATAATATAATACTTTCTATTTCTATCTTAAATTAAACATCTACTTTAAATTAATATACTTTTTTTTTTAATAATTTTGAGCTCCAGTAAATTTTGTCAATTTTTACCTTGAAGATAACTTCACTAAATAATATATCAATCATATATGAGCCATTCTGGAACTTATGGTAGAATGACCGGAATCTATTTTATCTAATCATATATATTCTAAAAAGACATATATCTTACCAAGCTTATGAGCAATCAACATCATTTGGTAAGCTTTCACATCTTCATCAATTCACTTTTAATCTCACAGTGTCATCCGATTCACTCTATTGATCATAATAAAATAACGTTCCTTTGCATACTTGAGATGTGCTTGTTTCAATTTATTTAATATCTTAATTTTAGTTGTTCCAATTCTTTCAATCTTGCACCAGCGAGTATTTTCTACAAAAACTTTACTTTTCATATGTTTGTGGGATGTAAATCAATTTTTATTTGGATAAATGTGGATGTAAATCAATTTTTAAAACTCAAACAATACAACAGAGAAGTTAGTTTTCTTCAGCTGAATCAAAAGACTGCCTTCTTCTCAAGTCTTGTAATACATCTAGTGAACGACTTCCTCTGGAAAAAGCTCCTCCCATGGAAGACTTGAGCCTGGGCATGCTAATAGATTTAAGCTGTGGAGTTGATGAGCCACGGTTCACTTCCTTCAGCACTGACTTCACCGTTGCAGCAGCTGTCACATCTGCTACGGCCGAAGCAACTTTCTCACTACCGCCCAATTGCTTACTTAGTCTACCATGTACTTCTGGGTTATTGCTAGCAAGCTTCAAGATATTGGGACCTTGGCCAGGAGGTGAACAATAGCTTTTAGATCTTTGCATTGTGTTGATAGCCTCAGTAACGGTAGACTTTGCCTTTGCAGCTTCATACTTCTGCATGTCATAGATGAGCTCTTTCTGTAGCTGCTTGTCAGCGACCAATATGTCTTCAATTTCATTCTTATAGTCCTTGAATAGAACTCGAAGGCATTCCATGAGGCAACCGGTTAGAGGGCTGTTTTTACTTTCTAATAGTCGCTTTAGCTCTATGAAGATGGGAACGGCGTTTTGTATAAAGCTCTTCTTAGCCACTTGAGCCACCATTCTTCGTCTTACTATGGTTGGATCAGCACCTCCAGCTTCCTCGTCCATCTCTGTTGTCTCAGCTATCGCTCCCCGGTTGGATAGGATGCGGATTTCTTTGCTGGATAGTATTAGAAGGGCATCCTGTTCACAAATATTCAAGTAATTTTTCTTGGTGAAACTTGATTACTAGTTACAGCAACAGAGGCACTTTGCACCAAAAATAGTTTCTCCACTTGCAGATAAGCCAAGAAAAAAGTTAGAATTTGCTGCCAACTTATCCTACTACAACTATGAGTTAGAAGAATTATTCTTTAGCTGACCAGAATCATAATCTTCAAGGACTATATATACTTGTTGATGATAGCTTTATATGCATTGTTGGGCCCTTATCTGACAGTTATAGCTTATGGATCAAAAGGTTTCCGACATGATATTAAAGCTTTGATTTTGCAAGAGGTCTTGGGTTTAATTCTCGACATTTGCATGTTTCCCATTTGAATAATTGATATCTTTCTTCTTTTGTCTCTCTTCTGACTTTCCACGTGCAAGATGGGGTTGCACGTGAGGGGGAGTGTCGTTGACAGCTTGATCTGCTACTGAGCATTTATCTAATAGCTATAGCTTTTGGATCAAGTAGTTTCTGACATGAACATGAAGCAAGGAAAGTAAAATCCATTTCATATGGTATAATATTAGTACCTGCAGAACAGATTGCCCAGTGACATCATCCAGGTTCAGCAAGCCATCAGGTACTGCAGCAAGAATCTCTGAGCATAGCTTAGCAAAAGTGGCCAACAAATGCTCTGGCGCCATTTGTTTCAATAATGAAACATAAATGTGCATCCTTTGGGACCTTGACTTATCATCAGTGCCTCTGTAAAGTGGAGACAATAAATTTAGAAGATTAAATATTATAGCAGTTCTTATTGTTTGAGAAATTCCGCATGACATCTACCTGATTGAGAACAGTTTGGACTCAGATCTTGATCCCTGTGATTCACTATGACCAGCATGGGCATGGCAATCATTCAGAACAAAAATGGCCTCCACAAAGCTGTTATATGCCAGAAGAGGTGCCTTGGCTGCAAAAAATCCTCGTCATGCACAAATCAAAACTCATCCATGAAGTGGAAGCAATTACTTTTCTAATTATGGGAGCTTTCTGACCTTTTAAAATCTTCCCAAATAAGAAATCTGCGAGTCGCCTGATTTTCTCTGATGGGTCAACAAGGCACAAAAGAAATCTAAGGAAAAGCAGTCCTCTCCACTTCACATAGTCCCTCTGCAGATAAAAAGGTTAAAAGAATCTAGTTTGAGTCAACTAGGCAATGGAAGATTTTACAGCAATCACCAATGCAACCAAATCCTACAAACAAAAGCACACCTGTAATAATCTGGAAAGTAGAATGAAGGTTTGTCTCCTTACAACTTCACATGGATCACGTAGGCAATTAGTGATCTTTGATATATAGCTGTACATATGCAAGATACAATTGATTAAAAGGTACATATAGTTGTAAAACAAGCTGCAATTTCACATAAAGAAAGGATATTACCAGTCAACAAGAACTGTGTAGCGCACACAAAAATCAGTCATCATGAAGACCAGATTGTTGCGGAGTGCTGCAATATCGGACTTTTCAAGTTCCTGCAGCAATTCTCTTTAGTAAGCAGTTAGTTTCAGTTACTGCTAACCATAGAACAGAACCAGAGAAGAAACGGTTGTAAAAGAATCAAACCTGCACAAACAAAGGAATATATCGCTTGGCAAGCTTTCCATCCACAAGACAAACCTTCCCCATTGTTACCCAGGATTGGATATATAATGAAGGGGCAATTTTCTTTAGAGAAACAGTGGAGCCTGGTAATTTCTTCAAGCTTTTCTCGGAACTGTCTGATGTGATTATTGTGTGTAAAACTGGAATAATGCCCTTTAAATCTGCATCAGGGCTAACCATAACCAGAGAGCCAATTGTGTAGACTGCAGTTACAGCTTGTAACAACAATGTAGACATGAATGCAACTTTCTTTCCCTTACCACCTGAACTCTTAGGTGGTGTAAGAAAGCTACTATCTTTGTTCAATTCCGAGGCCTCCAAAATATATGTTTGTAGAATATTTGAAGCTTTAGAAAGCAACTGGTTCACCCATTTCAAGACAAGGGTATCACCCTCCTTGGCACTCTGAGCTTTTCTTTTGCATAAAGTTCGCAGAGCTTTTACATGGGCATTAACCTGCCATGGAAAACATGAGTTGGCTAAAGTGTTGGAAGACTCTTAGCCAAAAACCAATATATGTGTGTGGGTGTTTGTCATGTATTCCATCACCACGTAGGAGTTAGATATTTCACCAATTTGTTCAAAAAAAAATGACAAATGAATTCCTTCCTTGGTAGATTTTTTATGCATGAGCTGTAAGTAATATGAACCTAGAAATCACTAGATGCCTGCAATTGCAGAATATTCGGTTAAAATGTAGCCAGCAGTTTCACAAATATATATATAATGATTCCATGGTAAAAGAAAGAGAGGGTTGTCCACCGTTGAGAGAGCAGGAACACATAGGCAATTTTCCAGCCTTCATTGGCTTGCTAACTAATAGTCCAAGAGGTGAAAATAACAGTTGCACTGGCTGGTATTAAACAATTTGATGAATCTGTAAGTCAAAATTACCTCTGTTGAATGCATATCAAAATTCTCAATCCGTGTAAGCAAGTTATGAGCCAGCTCTGCTGCAGGTTCAGTAGGCAGCTCCATGGAAACGTTGGAAATTGTCTGCAAGAGATAAACACGATCTCCAGCCCATGCCACTGAATTACCTTCAGAATCCTCAACCTCTTTATCCACATCTACTTGCATGAGAGGGCTTTGAACATCATTGTCTACCTCAATCTCGTCAAGGAGCAGCCAATGGTGGTGGAGAAACTCCCAACTCACCGGTTTTGGAAGGAAAGCCGAAACTTCAGATAGAAGAAGCCAAGCACCACGAGGAGCTGTCCACTTCTCTATTGGCTTTGAATTGCTCAACCAATGGCTCTCAGACATACTTATGATGCTTTGAAGTGCATCAGCAATGGCAGGCTTGAGTCGTTTCTTCTTTCCAAGGCTTGTGCAAATCTTCTTCACACAAGGTGACACCTCCGCATCACAAATCCCTTTAAGCAGTATAAGTTCCCCTTCAGGGAAAAGTGAATCTATTTCCACTTGGAAATTCTTCATCTTCAAATCAGCGCGTCCAGCCCTAGACAACCTTTCCAAGACCAGCTCCACAAACAAGTTCTCACATTCTTCTTGAATGCTTGATTCATTGTCGGTTATCAAATGTGAAATAGAGCGAAACCACTCAACAATCACATTTTCATCAGGGAATTTCCTACACACCTGCAGCCAATATAGATTAAATTGCCAGTAAAGATGCTTGTCACAAGTTTTTAACACTTGCCAGAAAGAGAAACTCACATTAGAATCTTAGATTGTAGTTCAAATACTGGATTGAAACCAAAAATGACATTTCAGACAAATGAAACTGGATTAAAACTAAAAAATGACATCTCAAACAAATGAAACTGGAATAAAACTAAAAATGACATTTCAAACAAATGAATTGGAATTCACTGGCAAAATCAATTAGAAATTAGCAAAAGAGAACCGACAGTTTCAAGCATGTCAAGAAGAATATGCAACCCAGTGGACATGCCACTGTATTTATAGACCAAAAGATGCAGCAATTTCAATGTGGTGCCAAGTTGGGGTTCAAGGTGGAAGTCTTTAAAGGATCGTTTGAGTATGAGTCCCAGTGATCCATGCATCACGTGGCTTACAATACTAATGATTAGCATGATGTTGCATGATGAAGATGCAATTAAGTGTTCTTCATATATCACATAATTCTTCAACATTTCCTTCAATTTATTCACTTCGACAATGATTCTATCTGACCATTTTTAATCTCTCCATCAACTAGACAAAAAAAAAAAAAAAAAAAAAAAAAAGATAAAAAATAACAGTATTGAGTCTTGGATGTACCTCGGAAAGAGCTGACATTGCCACCTTACGAATGCTGACAAGTGGATCTGAGCAAGCAATGCCCATCATCTTGAGAAGATCTTCATCAATTGGCCTGCCTAGAAGAGCTGTGGATTTGCTAATTAAAAGAAGGGCAGCCTTTCTCACAGCTGCTTTCTCATCAATACACCTCTTCCTTAGAATCCCATTTATCCCCATTTTCAGATTAATTCCCTCGGATCCCATAATTCTATCCAACTGCTCCGAGCACCCTTCATTGCCAATGAAAAATTCTATTATCTGTGCCAAATTTGACAGCCCCCGAGCTCGAATCGCTGCTACAGTGTCCGAACATCTTTGAATCATAGCCTCCAAGCACCTCAACTGTATCCGATAGCTACTTTCCTCACTTTGTTCGGTTAAGCTCAATGAATCTGGCCATGACATTAGAAGCATCGGAATGAGATCGACTGCAATGAGCCTTTGGTTAGCCTTCCCTTGAGTCATCTTCACCGTATAATCCACAAATCCAATTTGTTCATCGAATTCCAATGCGCGAAACACCTCCATGATCGATTCCACTGCAGAAGCCCGAGGCTCGGACTTCTCAGGTGCCTTATTCGCCAAGTACCTTGGCAAATAAACCATAGCTTTCTTCACTGCATCACTTTCTTTCGCTAAACCCGTCATGTCATCTGTCACAAACCTCAATGCCGCAGTTCTAGCATGTGATTTTAATAAAAGAACAGCTGGTGCCAGCGATTTCAATACTTCAACTGCAGTAACAGTTTGATCACCATGCTCAGGCCTCAAAACCTCCTTCAATATCCGGAAACATAAATCCGACAACCGGTGATACATTGTCATATTCCCAACATATTCGAGTGCTGTAATAGGAACTTCAGCCACCGTTTGCACCAAACCCTTCAGACTATCCGGAAACCGCGCAAGATGAACACGACCCAGAACCAATTCCAGTCTCTCCAAAACTGGAAACAGCATTCTCACATCAAACCCAGACCCACTCCCATTCCCAACTTCATCCACATTGCTCTTCTTCGCGTTATTCGCGGCTCCCTTACCACGCACACCGTTTTTTCTCTTCCGATTCACCTTCTGGGCTGTCTGCCCGCCGTCTTCGACAACCATAGGCATCGGATTGGCCGCATAATGCTTGAAAGAACAGCGAATGGAGCGTAGAAGGGAGAGAAAGGCAATGGGAGTGAAGAGAGTGAGAACAGGGGATTTGGGAGAGAGAAGGATGGAGAGGTAGACTTGGGAAGCTGAAAGGGCGAGATGGGTAGGGCCGGAATCCATGGTTTCAGATAAGGAGCGAACGAGGGTTGCCGGAGAAACGTTGGTAGATGATAATTGTTCCCAGAAGAGGTCGATTTGGACTTGGTTTTCTGGGTCTGGAGTGTCGTTGAAAAGGGATTGTAGAGCTGAGAGCGTTGGTTCTGGAATTGGGTGTTGAGGATGCGTGTCGGAGGAGTTGGAAGCACTGATTTGTGCTTCGAGGGTTGTGAGTATTCGGGAGAAAGATTCTTCGTCCATGGCGAATCCAGAGGAACTTCCTCCAATCTTCTTCAAATTTGAGCGTTTCCCGCTCCGTTCTTCGCTTCTTCTGTATGTTGAACTTAATTGTGAAAATTTGAGCCCACCGTGCGCCGGGCTGGTGGTTGGGTAAACGGTGTCAGAGCTGTTGGAGATGGACGCGTGTCCATTTTTAGAATTACTGAATGATGAAATAATATACGTTTGGAATTATATATTCATGCATCTAATTGTAATTGGAAATATTGTAATTACATAAATAATACAAATACAAAAGTTTATTTACTGATATTCATCTGTCTATGTTAAAAATGTTATTAAATTTTAAAAATATCCTATTTTTTATTTAACCGCCTTATCCTATATTAAAAAAAAAATCAAAATATTCACATTTTTCTTTTACTAAAAAAAGGGTTTACATCAGAAATATACCTACTACTCTTGTTTTGTATGAGTTTGTAGTATCTTTAATGATTATATTATACCAAAGGTTTGATCTTTATGTTGTATTAGTAACTCATTAAACTCATATTTATTACGGTGTCTATATTCTAATGATTTATAATCTATTAAATTATATTATATAAGATATATAAAATCACATTAACTCATTATTTAAATTATTTATAATTTATAAATTATACATTAATTTAAATTATTTATACATAAATAAAATTTAAATGTAACTATTTAAATTTTTAAAAAATATATTTTTCTTTCTATATTTTATAAAATTGTTCTGGCGCATACTTCATCCAATAAAATTGTTCCAGTGCAATGAATTTGCTTTCCATATTTTATAAAAAAAATTATCAATGAAATTATTTTATATGCAAAATATGATAAATTGCAGTAATCTACCAGCTAAAATATCAAATATTTCTAAGCTAAAAAAAATCAAATGTTTTTATAATTAAAAGCTTTGTCATAATTAATTTAGTCACAACTTATAGTATATATAGTATTATATACACAGGTATAGCGTATTATAAAATGTAGTATTATATATGTATGTGTAGCGTATTTGATATTATATGTAGATCGTGACATCACTTTTATAAAGTAGGTTGTGACAAAATATAATTGCAGACCACACGATTCGTTGGACAAAAATCGATAAGTGAATATATTTCACAATGATAACAGGCATTTTTTTTAATATTGTCACCTTTCATTTGAGTATTTTTTTAGATGTATATATTTAGTCATTTTACAAAGAAATGATAATATGTAGGATAATTTCATACATTTAAATATTTTTATATTAAAATATTCATTTATATTGTACAAATCAAATTAAATTTGGACATACATCTCAAGCACGAGAAGAAAGAAAAAACTCAAAAAATAAAAATAAAAATAGAAGGGTCAACTATCTACGAAAACCTTATATAGGATCTTCGACATTATACTGTAAAACAACAATAATAGGGTTCATAATAAAGGGTTGGCTTTTTTTGGGTAACAATGCAAGAGAAATGGCACTAAGGCCTCGAAAAAATAATTGTGGAATTATCCGCTAGCATAATAGGAAGAAACCCTTCAAGAATGTGATCCTATTTCACAAATCAATCATCTGAATAGAAAGCTTTATTGCCTAGAAAGTCCACTGTAATACCTACAATTTCAGTGTTGTAATAATCGGAATTCGAAGAAAAAAAATTTTAAATTTACTGTTACTGTTTAAAAATACGGTTACTGTTCACAAATACGGTCACTATTTTGTCGGCAGACAAAATAACTTTCGGCTGGTTACTGTAGCTACAGTAACAGGTACTGTAGCCACAGTAACAAATTATTTACAACTGTGCAGTTTCGTCTTTTTTTGCCAGAAAAATTTATATAAACCC
>JAJIYU010017754.1:0-11534 GCA_030144865.1 Tinospora cordifolia | reverse complement strand
TAAATGCATATTATACTAAACATAAGCAAATACTCTAAATTTTCCATTACACTAATGCATATTATACATAAAATACCTAAAATATAATTAGTCTGCTATGCAACTAACAGTTATAGTTAAGTCTTTCCCATTCACAACTAAAGTAAAAGATTAATTTATTTAACAACTGGAGTAAAACAAGTGTTGTTGAAAGTACAGTAGTAGGTTAAATACATCGAAGTTACAAGATAGAAGGTCAGTATACAAAATGACTTATAATACATGGCGAAAGTACAACAAAAGAGCAAACACAATAGAAGTTTAAGTAAACTAATCATTGATAACCTTTTTCCCTTGTTGAGACTTGATGTTCTTGAAAAGTAGAGTAAATAATGAGCCTAGTACAATATAGCTCAGTGAGTTGATAATGCTAGGATGTTGATATATTAATATCAAACCACATGCATTATATAAATCAATTACTCACTATGCAATATTATTTTAATTGTGGGAAATGTAGATGCAATGAAAAATTTAGTAACAATGGAACATGTGAGCTTAGAAGCTTCGAGATCATCAAATTTGCCAAGACATCACCCTACTTACATTTATGACACATCGCATCATCTCATTTATCTATTATTAAAGTGAAGATCTTGCAAATCTCAAAAAGCATCAATGGTCAAGATGGAAGTTAGAGGAATTTCAAGACACATGAAAACATCTTAATAACCCACCATTTCCTTGTTGTAGATCCCAAGAATTATTTAATGGATGAGTTTAAATCTATTAGAGAACCAAAGTTAATAGTAATTAGTCAAGTAATCTACCCAAGACCCCACAAGCCACATTTTTTCTTTTAGCTTAATCCTAACTCATCTTATTTCTTTTTTTTTCACATAATCACTATTAGAGAAAGTCTCTCTTGCACACCATCGTTCTTCTTCATTTACGTTGGTCACCCTTTTCCATGCTTCTTACTATGTATAATCATGTATTACCATTCATTTAAATTTCTCTCCATCGTACACAATAAGGGTAAATAGACCATGAGCCACTTGCACCATTCATCCATGTCACCTTTAGACCATCTTATTGGTCCATTATCTCCTTGGAACATCTATAGAAACCCCTCAAATCTACACTTGGGAAACATCCCATTTTTCATTTTTCTCTTGATCACATTGGAGTTCTCCCTACTTCTTATTTTTCTATTCTTCATTTATCCTATTTTTGCTTTTTTTAAGCCTTCAAGTTCATGGAAGGCTAAGTCTTTTGTTAGAGCTAAGAGGAAACCCTCTCCACTCTTCTATTGGGATTCTTGGGTAACACTTGTATTTTATTCTACTTGAAATGTGTTTTGTCATGCTTTTGTTAGATTTATATTAAACTTCATATACTATATCATGTATTTTGTATAGTTGATTTTGCAAAATCCAATGAAATATTAAGGTATTTCATTTTCATCTTAGTATGACATTTTGTAGTTTTCTTTCACGTGTTATATCATGTATTTTACACACTTAGGATTCATATTTTGCATTCACACATATTATAACTTTAGATTTACTTTGCTTTTTTATTATAAATACCTCTTTTGATAAAACATTACTTTTTAATATACTTGGGCTTAAAGATTCATCATTGTGGATAGAAAAACTCATTAGTTATTTTTATCCCTAATTATTTTACCCAAGAAGGACTAAGAGAAGAAAAGATTGGGCATACGCTAATGCCCTAACTTTTCCATCTTATTGTTATTCTTACATATCAAAATATTATCATTGTCTCATATCTTTCTCATTATTCTTATTTTATCACATATAACAAACCTTAGTTTAGAAATCCATACCAATCCTTGTAATTCAACTTTGGGGCTCCCCAACTTATCACTTGGTGTATTTACTACATTATTTACCCTAGTTATACTTATAACTTGTTGCATCATTTACTTTATGTCTAGGGTTTATTTATGTTGCATGTATTTAATTCATCATTTAAAGAATGCATTGTTGCATCTCTTTATCCACTCAAAAATGTGCAACTAAAGTACGCAACAAATGTCAATTACCAATTCAACAGTTATAATAGTATAATACCACGATTAAACTAAACATCATACAAATATCTCATACATCATTCACAAAATTCTACAACATCATGCATATCATAATCTCAACCAACCATGTTCAACGGATGCAAAATATCGTGAAGATCTGAGACACAAGCTAGCAAACCTAATGTCGAAAATCCATAGCTTAATATTCAACTCAACAAATCCAAGACAACCTATAAATTTGGGACACAAGTCAATAGACTTAGTGCAGCCTAAAAAATTTAGAGCTCAATATCCACTCACGAGTCTAGTTAGAACCTCACAAACTCGGAGAATTTCTACACATGCAATGTCATGATTCTTGATAAAACAATTTTTAAATCAATATTAAATGCAATTAAGTATAACATAATGCAATTCAACAAAATTTTTATGCAAAACATATAAAGAAAATGTCAAGAATTAGTCACAGAAGTAAGGTTCAAGAAATCTCACAAATTCAACAATTATCCTTATTATTTCAGCAACAAGTTTGTGACATTCGTTCTCTTTCGTCTGAGATTCGCTCCTCAAGCTTTTGACGGCTTTCTCTTCTCTTCAATTCCTATTTTTACTCCCCACCAAGCCCGCACCACAACCACTCACTGCGATTTTCCAAGAGCAATCCAAAGTTAAAAAATCAGATGGTGAAACAAGGTGTGGAGACTCTTATTTATAAGCAACTTTGGCATGGCTTTTAGATGACATCGTGGGTTATTTTATGACATCTGGTGCACAAATGGTGAAAGATGGTAATAAGTACTACCACCTCATGCTCTCGATTGGCCAAGAAGTAACATGTGGTTGTCTCGATATGCATCCAAAGTTGGCACCTTGCGTAGTTACAGTTGTAGTTGTGCAACTTGTGTGGATGGCCACCTTTGCATGGCTTTTTTCTCAACATATGGCACTCTATTGGACATGTGGAAGACATGAGTGAATAGGTTGCAACATGCATTGCCACCTCATGGTGACAATTAGCCCATTTCATGACACGTGTTAGCTCAAAACACCATCCCACCATGCAAAACCAACCTATACTTAGCCAAATTTGGAGATTTGGGAATCTCGGTGTTGTTTAACTAACCAGCACCCGGTGCATGGAATCAGTGCCTATTAAATTTCATATTTCATCAGATTTTTTCCCTTTTTAATACTTCTTATGAAATTGCTTTTTGCCCCTTTTTTCCTCAAAATTTTTAAAAGCATTCCAAATTTAAATATTTATACATCTTATCCAAAAATTAATATTTTTCTCCTAAATCAAATAAATTCCTAAAACTTCATAATTTCTTTCTAAAAATTAAATAATTACCCAAAAATTCATATTTACTTCCTAAAAACCATATTTCCTCCCTAAAAATCATATTTTCTTAATATTTAATCTATTCTTTTCCCAAAAATTTTATTTCTTCAGAATATCTCTAAATTTCAAATTTATTCAAAATTCCTCCAAAATTTTATTTTATTTTTTCAAAATAAAACACGGGTTCATTACAAAATCTATCGGGTATAAGTAGGTATTTGTGCCCAAACGGAATAAGAGAAATGAAGCCGCAAAACATAATACATGACTTGTTGCCCAAAGTTTTTCACAAAAACCAGACATTGGTTATGATGAAACATATTCTTTTGTAATGGATGCAATAATCCTTCAATATCTTATAACTTTGGTTATCAATGAAAATCTTGATTTATGCCTAATAGATGTGATTACTATATCTTTGTATGATAACCTTGATAATAACATTTATATGAAAATCTTTGAAGGATTTAGAATGCCTAAAGCATGTTCAAAATCTTGAGAGAACTATTCCATTAAGTTGCACAAATCCTTATATGGATTGAAGCAATCAAGGGGTATGTGGTACAACCGCCTAAGTGAATATTTACTTAAAGAAAGATATAAAAATGATACTGTTTGCCGTTTTATTTTTATAAAGAAATTTAGATCTCAATTTTTGATAATAGTTTTATACGTTGATGATTTAAATATCATTAAAACTCCAAAAGATGGTTTAAAGGCAGCAAATTACTTGCAAAAATTCAAAATGGAAGACTTTCAAAAGACAAAGTTTTGAAAAAAAATTTAACATGGATAAAGCACACCTTTTAAGTACCCTAATAGTCATACATTTTCTTAATATAAATAACGATCTCTTATGATGAAGAGAAGATTATGAAGAGACTCTTGGTCTTGAAATACCATATCTTAATACAATAATTGGACTTATGTACCTTGCTAATAATGCATGACCTAATATATTATTTTCAATGAATCTATTAACAATATATAGTTCTTCTCCCACTCAAAGGCATTAGAATGGTACTAAACACATTTTGTGATACCTCTAAAATTAATTGTAAGGATTTATTTTATTCCAATAATTTAGAACCCAAGCTAATCAATTATATTGATGCTGGATATTTGTCTAATCTACATATAACACGTTCTCAAACAAGTTATTTATTCGTATATGATAGGATAGTCATTTCATAGAAGTTTAAAAAATAATAATTATGTATAACATCCTCAAACCATGCTCAATTAATAGTAATTCATAAGGCAAACTTAAGTCATCAAAAGAATTGTTTACTCTTTTTCTTGCATTTGAATTTTTTTTCCTGTAGGACTTTTCTCAAGTAAGATTTTAACTTTCATATGACAATAGACATCAAAAGGGGAGTATTGTGAATATAATTAAATAATGTGGATGTTTATCTTATAAACTTGATAATACAATAATGATGTGATGCTGATGTAATTGATTACTTAACAAGAAATGAATCAATTAGAGCTGTTGACCTTTCTTAGTAATAAAAAATAAATCTCTGTAGTTAAAATTTACTTAGCGACTAAGAAAGAAACTTCTATAAATAGGGTTTTCATTCTTTATTTCTGTATAAAGAAAACTTTTCTAAATGTTCCATTAATAAAACAATGCTTTTTCTTCCTCTTGTATATCTTTCTATCTTTTGATTTATTTATATCTCTATAGTGAAGTTATTTCATTTTCATAACATATTTCTTTGTTTTTGGAAATTTTCCAAGGCCACTTTCAATTAATTATCTCTATAAGTGACCTTGCCAATCCTCACATCTCCACATTCTTAAATGTTGTCCTCCAATTGACATGATAACCCTCTACCCCAACTCATAACTTTTTTCCCTATGATATCCCTTGTTAATATCTTAATTAGATTTAGCTCCCTCATAGCAATTCTAAAAACCAAAAGGTGATAAACTAAATGTGTTCCCATTCTAGAATTTATCAATGTGAAGCTTCCTCCTTTATAGAAAATCCTTCTATTCTACCCTTTTAATCTTTTGGTTGCCTAAGAGCATCTCCAATGCAAAGTATTCGAGAAAACACAAATGCCACATAAGATAAATGAACATTAGACTAAAAAAATGCTTCTCTAGTGCAACCATATATTTTCACTATGAAGATGATGTGATAAAAAAAAATAGAGGTTGTAAACATAACCTTCTATTCTAGATGTTGCTATAGATAACCAAATAGGACACCACATTAAAAAAAACTTATTTTTTAACTTAAAGAAAGTTGACATAAAACCCATTGTTATATAAAATAAGAGCAATCTGTGGTTGCATTGGAGGTCATTTTTTTTGTTTCTTTACTATCAAATGCCACATATGATAAACATTCCCTTCATATTGATTACATGACACATTTCAATGTATGTAATCTATTTTTTACATTAGTGATATTCTAAGAAACCGTACGTTTCAAAAAATCTAAACAAAGGGCGTTTCCTCCAATAGACAAACTCAAGTACTTTATCAACCAACTTTTCATGAAACACAATTTTGGAGGCCATATAATCAAACCAACTCTCATGAACCAATACGCCCCCTACACTTCTCTTTGTCATACTGACTTCCATTTTAATGATCTAATAGAAATTGCACCACCCTAGAAGCATTGACAATATGCTTCACATTCTAATTAAGGAACAAGATTGTGTCACCAATGAACGAAAAGTGAGCCACGTCAACCTATTCATTCCCCACCACAAACCCCTTGATTAAATTAGTGTCCTTTGTTTTGTCAAGCATATAGTCCAATACATTGACTATTAAAGTTAATAAGAATGGGGATAAAGGATCCCTAATGTAACTCTCTCTCCCCCAGTGGATCTAGGCCTCCCATTGATGAAAATAGAGTACTTTGTCGAGTATGGAGATCCTTTAGTCTATTGCCTCCATTTATCCCGAAAACCTTTTCTGTCAACACAAAAACAAGGAAATCTCAATTCACCCTATAATGTGCTTCAACAAAAATCTAGCCTGAGAACCGTTGTTGACAATTTCTTAATTCTATATTCACCTGCCACTATTAAGTTCAAATTTGCACATTATTAGGTGCATGTTTGCAATTATTATAGGTTATTTACATACATATTTATGTAGGTTTTGGCTTGTGTTAGCTAGTTAAGTACTTTTAATTGCATTGCATGCAGTCACATGAATTTTCATTAGATTTAGGTGTTATGATCTTTAGGTTGCTTAATTGTAGTTTTTATTGCTCAATTGTAGATTTTTATAGTGTTTTACTTTTGTTTTATAGGTGAATAAATGCTCAAAAAGGAAGCATGAGCACCTAAGCAAGTTAGAGAAAAGACTAGAACATTTAAGACTTATTAGATTGTTAGTAGTAGCAGAGTCGCAATCATAGACAATGGTCCATTAAGCAAACAAAAAAAGTCATTTTAGCAATAAATATGGGAATATCATAGTCTTGGGTTGAAAATACAGTTGGTGAGTAATAATATTGCAGTACTTGAGAATTTGTTAGGGGTTTTTTTGTATTTTGTTCCACTCTCGTTGAGGGCCAATGTGTCTAAGGGAATATTTAAGTATTGTTTTTAAGAGAAGAGTAGATAGAGTAGAGAATAGAGTAGGGAAGAAGACTAGTTTTTTCTTTACTTTTGATGAATTTTATACTTCTTTAGTTAGAGCTAGAGAGTTCTTGCGATATCCGGTCAATTCGAAAGAAGAAGAACCCAACTATCAAAACATCCTTTAGTTATATGTTTTAATTTGTTAAAGTTGATTATTGCATTAAAGAACTTCATAACGTATAGGTAAATGATGACCATCCTTAAGGAAATTGGTAGACTATCGACTAAAAGATACTAACCAGATGTTTGAGTATATACCAACCCTTAGAAATTCATTATGATAGGCACTGATCTTCGGATCTAAGGTGATCACTCTAGATACTAAGACCATAATAACCTATTATTTACTAACTTGCTAAAATAGATCACTGACACTAATCCTTTTCATTTAAGAGGTTTTATTTAGTATAATATGTTTCGAATGACACTAAAATTAGGCATTTAAAGAGCATATATGGGAAATGTGATACATCGATTGAATGAAATCGTTTTCCATGTATTTTATATGAGATCTATGCTAGAGTTTAATAATTTTATCAATTGTTAGGATCTTAGTTAGTGTATTTCCATCTTTGATTGCTTTCGTTTACTATTCTTAGTTTAATTGCATCATTCCACAATTTACTTTCCAAGTCTTGATTTATACATTGATTGGCTATTGGTCCAATTCCATGAGGTTTAACACTTGTGGTACTATAAATTTTATTTACTACTTGTTATCTAGTGCACTTATAATACCATTCAATTTTTAGGAATTCCAAAACTCAAACTAATCCATTAGCAATGAGAATAAAATCTATAAGTTGCCCCCCCTGAACAAAAGCCTTTTGATTCATGGTAATCATACCCCTCCCCCCCCCCCCCCCCCCCCCCCCCCCCCCCCCTTTATATGTCAACAAGGACCTTGGTAGTGATCTTTTACAACTAAATTTGAGGCTAATCAGGTTATAATCACCCACACATTTAGTCAATTGTCTTCTTAGGGATGTAGTTTCATTAATACACCAATTGAAAATTCCTTTTCCGGTGAAATTTCACCATAATCTTCATTAAGTCATCCTTAATAGTGGTCCAACATTATTGAAAAAGGCCATTGTCAATCCATTTGAACCTAGCGCTTTAAAACCTTCATATTTCATCACAACATTTTTAACTTCATCCTTATCAAATGGGTCTCCAACACCAAGGAAGAATTCAGGAGATTCGTTAGAGGCTTCCATAGTGCTGCATAATTTCATATTTAATCCATGGTTCATCCTCAATCAAACTTGTTTGACTATTTTCTAATTTGGAGATAGAATTCACCGTGCAATGATCACTCATGCTTTTATGGGAAAATCTAGAGTTAGCAACATCCTCTTTAAACCGACAAACCAATGCTTAAGGGATTTTGCCTTATCCTTCTCCTTAAACAAATCCCCTATAATATTTATATATATCCTTAACAAACTCCTCATTCCAGTCTGGTGCATCCTCTTTACTATCCAACTTAACAATAACATTTTTTACCTTCGTTTTTCCAACTGCTCCTACCAAAAACTCCAAACCCACCCATATTCTTTTAATTTGATGGCATTTTTTGCATAAATTTAAACTTTCCCACCCATTTCCCCTTCTCTTCCCCTATCACTCCTCAAAATGAAAACCAAACTCTAGAATATGTAGAAGCTTCCCATGGAGCCCAAGTAAGCTCAAATATATTAAGGATCATTGGCCAATGATTAGACACATAACTCCCTCCTCCTCGTATTAATGAAATGGGAAAAGCTATGTCTAGCTTCTAGTTAACAAAAATTAATCAAGGTTACAACAAATAGGGTCAACACTAAAGCCCAACCAAGTGAATGTCCCATTCAGCTAAAGAAGATCAAAATTTTACAATTCCCTAATCTACATATTAAACACCCATGTGCTTATTGTAAATATGTCCGAATTATGCTTCTTACCAATATGACGGATGACATTAAAGTTTTTGTAGACACCAAGGATTGCAAAAAATGCTACTCAAACCAACAATCTCATTGCAAAATCTTTGCCTCAAAAGCTTGTCATTCGGCTCGTACATCCCTGACAACTAACAAGATGACCCCTAACAAACTTGAGTGTAATAGAGGTTAAAATTTCCCTAGCCACTTGCTCAACAACCTCATATCCTATGCCATGGATAACTCCCTTGGGAAGCCAACAATTGGAAAAAAGAACATGTTCTTAATATGAAACTGCCATAAAGACCAAATCTAAGACATGTGCGTAGATCCTTTTTTGACCTCTTACAACATAATAACATAAAGGGAAACATTTTCAATACTATGTTCAATCGTTTGATATTTATGTTAGTTCTAGAACTATAAATATTTCAAGTGAAAATCTTTCTCTAAGTCATATATATCACCCCAAAGACACTCAACTTGCTTCAAGAACCTCACCTAACGGTTAGTCGACACCCCTCCCCCCCTCCAATTCGACTAGAAAAATGACATTTTCTAGAAAACAAAACCACATCATCTTTGGTGAGTTTCGCTCCATCTACTACGCCTTCATTGTATTGAATTCCACTAACATCGCTTCCTGAGATACTAACAATTGCCAATAAGTTAGATTTTGGCATGGGATAAGAAATCAGCAAGAAGAACAAAATGATGTGAAAGAGAACAAGGTTGGAGAATGATAAGATGAAGAAATAGTGCAATCACCATCGAAATCAAACTCATTGATGGATGTTTTACTTACCATTAGGTGAGATTTGGGTTCCTCGATCCTCATTATCAATTGTTCACCATCGTCAAAGGAGTTGTTATCAAATTTCGATGATTCAACTATGAATTTGTCCAACATTTGAACATCAAAATCAGTGTGATCATCACCAACATCAAGGACAATGCTCTTTACTATCAACAAAGGAGATCCTACTCAACGAAAGCACAAAAGTGTTGAAGGAAGAGATTTTCTAAATGAAGCAATGCTACATGTTGTCAACTATAGACTCGAAAGTTTGGTTTTGTTGAGATCGATTTTCTTGGAGAACACTAAAGGAGAAAGATCTTTATCTTGGGAATCATATGAGAACTTTAGTCAAATGAATGAGTTTAGACACCTTTTTAGCTAAGAAATTAGAGACTACCAAAGAGTAAATCAACAACACCTTGAGTTAGTCTCCAATTCCATGAGATGTGGGCTAGTGTCACCAGAGCCCAACTTACACCCTTGTCGGGCAATGAACCCATGTTTGGTGGGCTAAAAGAAGTCGATGGGCCTAATGAATGCAAATGCCTAAGCTTGTTATGAAGGTTGGGTTTAGTATCTACCCCAAATGATGAGCCCACCTCAACACAATGCACTATGGATGTAAGACCCATTATACTTGGCCTAAAATTTTGAACATACTATCACATGCATCTAAGAATGCAAGCACCACTTGTCCAAACATACTCTAGTCATTAAGACCACAAGTAGTTTTTTTGTCATACCATTGCCTGACAAGTTTAGCCACTTACACATGATTTGCAAGTTTAGGTGATGGTGACTTGCAACCAAAGAAGCCTAAACCTCATAAGTAGTGACCCACTGGGGAAGCACAATTCAATTAAACACCTCCATTTTTTAGTTTCGATAGCATTAATGATAAATCTCCCTTGATTCTGAAAAGAATGAATGACCCTCATGTTGGAACAACCATTTGCCCCTATTGTTGAATCTAGCTCAAATAACCCTGAATCTCAGTTATCTCAAAAAAAAAAAAAATCGAAAGGCCACCTTTTAATTTTTAAGAATGTCATCAAGTTCCAATCTTGCCATCATTGATGATGCGACTTCTGGCACACCCACAAATTTCTCCCAATGATGTTGAAAAAAATTACCTAACCATTGTTTAGTAAGAATTTTTAACATTGATCTACTCATCTTTGCAATAGAACAACTTATTTTCTTAGTAATGCTTTAGGCACTAGTTAGAGGAGGAAAAGTTCAAAGTAGTAACAGTTGATCAATCTAGTTTTTTCTTATGTCAAGTTGCACCTTAGCAATGTTTGGTCACTTCAAATAGTGAAGAAGAGAACTACTCTTCAAAGTTGAGCTAATAATTTAGCTTCAACGTCACCCAATAAAAGTTAACAAAGAAGTAGAAGATTAGTAGTCGTAGGTCTTATTCACCAGTCAAAGTGGTTGAGGTTGAAGACTGCATCAAGGAAATCACCGCTGTCGTATCACCCTTTAACTAGGCTATTAGTAACCACCTTTCTTCAATTCTTAGTATGTAATACACCACAATTTTAAGTATAATTGACTACGACTAATAGTAGTTAATCTCAGTTTAAAACCAAATAAGGTAATTGTAATGACATGTGAATAAAAGATGATTAGTAAATTACTTAAGGCTCAAAATGAATGGAAAAAAATAAAAAATTTTAGTGTCAAAACCTTTAGGGTGTGATCACCCTAGGTCTTATAAGGTGTCCACGTCAACATGAATTTTTAAAAATTCAAAATAAATATAAAAATGAGTGGAAACTTGTTTTTAATTATCATTATATGATAT
>JAJIYU010017753.1:0-11534 GCA_030144865.1 Tinospora cordifolia | reverse complement strand
ATAATCATTGAAAGCTTGAGATGTAAACTCACTAACATTATCAAGACGTATTTTCTTGATCGGATAGTCTGGAAATTGAGCTCTCAATCGTATTATTTGAGCAAGCAATCTTGTAATGGTCAGGTTACGAGTTGATGATAAAGACACGTGTGACCATCTTGTAGATGCATCAATTAAAACCATGAAATATCTAAATGGTCCACACAGTGGGTGAATAGGCCCACATATGTCACATTGTATACGTTCTAAAAATGCAAAAGACTCAATTCCAACCTTAGTTGATGATGGTCTAATAATAAGCTTTCCTTGAGAGCATGCAATACGTAAGAATTCACTAGAGTTAAGAATCTTCTGGTTCTTAAATAAATGTCCATGTAAATCTTCAATGATTTTTCGCATCATTATATAACCAGGATGTCCTAGTCAGTCTTGCCAAATATTAAAAACATTGGCATCAGTAAACTTTTGGTTTACTGTAGCATTTATCTCAATCATTATAATATTCGTGTAGTATAAACCAGAAGAAAAAGCGGGTAATTTTTCTAATACATGTTTCGTACCCGATATTATACTTGTAATATGAAGTATTCAAAATTTTCTTCATTAATTGTCTCGATATGATATCTATTTTTTCTAATATTTTTGAAACTTAACAAGTTTCTTCGAGATTTTGTAGAGAGTAGTGCATCATTTATAATAAATTTTGTTCCTTCATGTAACAATAAATTAGCTCTTCCAGAGCCTTCAATAAGTTTCGTGCTACCAAATATTGTGCTAACATTAGCTTTTTGCATAAGCAAATGATAAAAATATTTTTTTTATTTGTAAATATAGTATGCATCGTAGCACTGTCTAAAAAACAAATATCTTCATCTTTGATCTTGATTCCAACTAAATTTTGATTATGAAAATCCATATTTTCTTCATTAAAATAAAATAAATATTCGTAAGAAATACTTTATTTTATATATAAATGCAAAAAAAATACATCAAAATAAACACATTAAAAACAAACATACAAAAGTGATACACATAATCAAAAGTAATAAAATTCAAAAACTCATCTTCATTCAGTCACATCTTCCTTCCGAATTTTCAAAAAAATTTGGTACATCCAAACGTGTCATGTTAAGAGGATTTTGGTCAATGTCATCATTTTGAAAAATAAAATTTGTCTCCACATTTTTTCCTTTTCTTTTAATGATGCTTGATAAAGATCAACAAGATGTTTTTATGTACGATAGGTACGTGACTAATGTCATTTTATACCACATCTGTAGCATACATTTTTAGAATTCTTTGAAACTTTTTTTTTCTTTTTCTTCTTTTTTCTCATTATTTTCTTACTTCTTGTGGCTGATATTATTTTTATGATGAGAAGAGACTTCATGACCACCACGATATGCATGTCGACCTCGACCGCGTATACGACCACGGCCACGACCATAACTTTGTTCATATCCAATATTATTTGATGTCATTGCATTCGCTTCAGGGAATAGAGTAAAACCAATTGGACGGGCTTCATGATTTTTCATTAAGAACTCATTATTTTATTCAGCCACAAAAAGACAAGAAATTAGCTCTGAATATTTTTTAAATCCTTTCTCTTGATACTGCTGCTGCAGGAGCATATTCAAGGCATGAAAAGTAAAGAATGTTTTTTCTAACATATCATCATCAGTGATCTTTTCTCCACACAATAATAATTGTGAGCTATTTTTAAATACGGCGGAGTTATATTCACTCACGCTTTTAAAGTCTTGTAGTCGAAGATGCATCTAATCATAACGAGCCTTTGGAAGAATTAGTATCTTTTGGTAGTTATATCTTTCTTTTAAACATTTCCATAATTCAAGTGGATCTTTTATAAGAAGGTACTCAATTTTCAATTCCTCGTGGAGATGGTGACGAAGAAAATCATTGTCTTGGCACGATTTTGCCGGGACTTATTGTTTCCCTCTTTGATGGTGTCTCCAAGACCCATCGCATCAAGATAAATTTCAGCGTCTAAAATCTATGATAAATAATTTTTGCATAAAATATCAAGTGCTACAAATTCTAACTTCAGGAGGTTTGACATATTGCTTCACAAGATATATAAAATATATTAGAATGTGACTATTTAAACAATTATTAATTTTTTTAAATAAATTTTTAATCTATTTTAATGAAATAGATACGCTATATATATATATATATATATTAGTTAATAATAAATAATACCAATTACATATATGTTCACATCTTGTTATTTAATCAAAATGTACTATTCGTATGAATTGGTAGGATAACCTCCAAGAAAGGGCGGTGAGACAGAGTCTACTTAGAGTAACCGACCTCCTAGAACAAGATAACTCATATTCCTTTCAATGTTTAGCTTTACTCAGGACAAGGCTTACCTACTATCAACTCAAACTTATAGTACTATTTATAAAAATCAAGAATAGAACATAATCAATCGATAAAATATTAAATAAATTTATTTATTTGACTTTTGATTTCTAATGTAGAAGATCACAGTAGACGCAACTATAGAGCATACTTTCTTAGTCAATATAATTACATATAATTAATAGTAAATAATATTATATATAAATAATCAAACATGTGCAAACAAAATATATTATTCAAATGTTTAATCACATAAATAAAAATATACCTTCAAGTTTTTTCTTTCCAAACTCTTGTACGTTTAAAGTTGATCTTGAAGAGTTAGCTCGCGCTGATAACGTATTATGAATCACACTAGAACAAACTGAAAAAAAGCAAAAAAATTTTCAAGAAAAATGAAAAAAAAACTCAAGAACACTAAAAAGATAGAAGAAAGTTTTCCAAAAGAGAATTATTCTCTTTGTTGATAATTTATATGAGGTACAAGACCTCTTTATATAATTTTTTGTAGAATGGAAGGTTATATCAATCATAATGATGATATTTAAATAATCTCATTAATTTAGACATTATAAAATTTAAAGGTTATAAAGACATTTAATATTTTATTATTATTATTTATAATACTATTTAATTTTTTTGGTTTTTGATATAAAAGAAAAAGAATAAAAGCAGATTAAAGAATTCCGATGTCCAGAAAGAAAACGCCGATTTTTCCGAATCCCAGCACAGAGTAAGAATTCCATCAGCAGAGAGGATGAAGAAACAAAAAGAAAGAACAGTACCACGCTTCACCAATGTCCTCCCCTTATCTTTCCTTTCCACCAATAACAGATACCCATGAATTCCACAAATTATCGGAAAAATAAATAACATATATCATAAAATATATACGTCGTTATTTAATAATTATAAATCATTACAAAACTAATTACAGATTTCAGCATTTTTTGCATTTTCCTCTCCTTTTTATCACCTCCATTATTGTTTCCCAACCATTGTAAGTAAGTGGATGACATACCAATACCACTAATTTGCTAAAATGAATGACAGAGACCAAAGAGAAAGCAGGAATTAGATAATAATAAAATTGAACCAACAACCTCTAAAAGGTATACATTTCATTATAATGGGGAGCTTAAGACCCCATATAACATTGATGGATTTTACATGCTCTGCTACACTAGGGTCTTTCCAGCTAAAGACCCCCACCGCCCACTCACCTTGTCATCTTTCCTCTTTTTTTTTTTTTTTTTTTTTTCCTACCATTCAAAATGAAATATAACCAGACTCCAGAAAATACCCAATTTTAAGGCATAGTAAATAATTACCAGCTAACTACTACAAATCTCTTCCTCTACAATAACATATAACAAATATATTTAATAAAACATTGTGTGAACAACAACTAATTTCTTCCGCTGCTCACCTCTATATCATCATCTTCTTCTTCTTCTTCATTCCTCTTTCTTCTTCTTCTTCTTCTTCTTCTTCTTCTCCTTCTTCTGATTCTCTTCTTTCTCCTAGTAAGTAATAACATACAACAAATTTAATGGCAATTAAAAAATGGCAATCAACTTGTTAGGATAAAACGAGAGAAACGGATGGGTGTCAGTGTTGTTCATCAAGCCACCATCTGTTCCTGCTCCATGTACAATTGCTCCATCAGTGGAGACAGCATCTCCATGACTCCATTGTTCATCTGAAGATACTGCTTCTGCTGCTGCAGCTGCAGCTGCAGCTGCTTCTGCTGTTCATCGAAACCAAACCTCCCAGAACCCACATGTTGTGGCACATCCTTCACCAAGGACTGAACCCATGAAACATCTGGCTCCTGATCAAGGCTTGAACCCACTGCAGCAGAAGTGCCCTTTATGTTGTTGGCGCTGTTGCGGAACCCAAATGATGCTGACTTCCTAAGCTTATTCAGCTCCTCTCCTTGAATTCCCCAGTCCAATTTCCCACCTGGGGAGCTCCAATCGGAGAGGCTACTAGATGACATGTTAGACGCTGAATTAGCAGCTGCAGTTATACCTATATGGCGGCTCACCGCACCTCGGTCAACAAAGCTCTGGCTCCTTTTCGCAAAGGCAGCTGATCTTGAACTCATCAAAGCCGCTGCACTTGCCCCACCAGATGGGTCAAGCCCAAAAGATGACGGTGTCCTCGCTGGAGAGGAGGACAGGGTTGTTGAGTAACTTGATCTAAGCTGTTGGTTCATACTCGGACGAATCTGAATTCCAGTTGGAGATTGCAACTGGGAAGAAGTTGAATTCTTCATGGAAAGACCTTGCAGTTGAGACAGCAAAGATGGATCAAGCGTTGCAAACACGTCTTCTAAATTTGTGGGTTTTACACCAGCAAGACGGCTATATTCCCCAGCTCGGCTGCCAGATGAAGCAGCAGCCATAGCAGCAGCAGTAGCCAAGGGGCTTGACCAGCTTGACTGTGAGTTCATATTTGAGATCTCATCCATCAATTGCTGCTGCTGGTGATGGCTATCCAATCCAAGCAAATCCATGTCCAATTCCATATCTCTAGCACTAATTGCCGTCTTCAACCTACTACCAGGAAGCTGCAACGTTGGAGGAGGAACCAAAGCAGACTGGTTTTGCCACATAGAAGCACTTCCCAGAGGAGAAGATGTTGCAGCTGCCGGAGACATGGGAGGCGTCGAAGTAGGAATCATCAGAGATGAAGGAGACCCAAGAGCCAAAGGGTTTATCCCAGAAATATCTAATGGAGAAACACAGCTAGAAGATGACCTAGGAGAAGGCACGGCAGACCCAGTTGACGCATAAAGAGGTCGCAATTCCTCAGGCTTGTGGGCGAAAAAGCAGACCCTCCTTGTACAACCAGTTTCATCCTTACACAGCCGTGTTCTATACTGGGCTGGGTGAAGCCAGCATTCAAACACACCATGGGCATATTCACAAGCATCTCCTTGCCTGCAAGTCCCCTTCCGAAACTCCGGACATGGAACGCAGCTGTAGTGATACTTCCGTGGGTCTCTCCGGCGAGCGTTCTCGCCAGGATGAACAAAAGGGCACTCTGTCCAGTCATGGGAATAAGCCCTAGAACAAGGCTTCACCTTGAAAGTGTACATCCTGAACTCATCCGTTCCATAGATTCCATTCTTGATATCTGGAAGAGAAAGATCAATTGGGTATTCTTTCTTCTCGGACGAAGATGACACATCTTTCGGAGGCGTCTGGTGCAGTAGCTGCTGCTGTTGCTGTCCCTCTGGCTGATCAAAAACATCATCATCACATATATCACTGCTGCCCTTCAACATCATCTCCAGAATTTTCCTCCTCGAATTGAAATTAGGCTTCAAAACCATAGAGATAACATCTCCCGGCCGTCTTCCGGTGACATCGAGGGAACTAACATCCGCAGAGGCGTCAAGCAAGAGCTTCACAACCTCCGGTGCCGCCAGAGACCCACCGGCGGCTGCACAGTGGAGAGCAGTTAAGCCATCGGAACCACAGGCTCTGTTCACATCAACTTGACCAGTCGAAAGAATAAATTTTAAAACGTCTAAGCTCCCGAACATGGCGGAGATCATGAGAGGCGTTCTCTCCTCGAGACCCATCTTCTTCGACCCGATCGATCTTCCATACCAGCAACTTGCTTCGTCAATATCAAAACCCTCTTCTTCAATCGCGCGTTTGAAGCCGATTACATCGTCAGCAGCCGATAACTCGAGTAAAATTGAAAAGCTAGACATGAATCCCTGTTTCTGCTTCTGGGATTCACCTTCCATGACAAAATCCGCCGGAAAAACTTTCCTCTTCGAACCACTGCACATCGAAAAACCCCTCTTTTATTTTCCCTCTCCTCCTTTCTGCAACACAATCTTTCTGCAACAAACCAACAAAAACACAGCAATTTCAACACAAGTTACGTGCTTTGACCCAATAACCCCTATATCTCAACTGAAAAAACAACTCTTTTCTCTCGAAAACAACGACTCAGTTCATATAAATCAAAAAGCCTAAGTGTTAAAAAAATAAAATAAATCATCAAGCAAAGACTCAGTCCACCGCCTCTCCCTGATCTTCCAGAAAGAAGACTTTAAGCGGAAAAAAGAAAACGAAACCCTAACAGAATTAACCAAACTTCCGAGTTATGAATCGAAATTAAAACAAGAGATTGAAGAGACTGAAGATTGAATGAAAGTTACCTTAAAAAGTTGAGGTTTTTCTGAGTTAGAGTTGTGAAAGAATGATCAAGCAAGGCTGCTTCAAGCTCGGCTTTTTAAGTGCTACGAGCGCGTGTGTGTGGTATCGACAGAAAGAAGAAGAAGAGAGGAAAGCGAGGCGCTTCTTCTTCTCTCTTTCTTTCCTTTTTTTTTTTTTTATTTTTAATTTTTTGGTTTTATTTGTTTTTCTTCTGCTGCCACTCGCTACGGTCAAAAAGGCTGTACCCACCAATGAAACTCAAATGAAACCCAAATGCAAATGCAAATGCAAATTAAATTGCAATTGCAATTTCAATTTCAATTTCACACGTGTGGTTCCCACCACCTCTACTAGTAATGCATAATATCTAACCACTTCTCTACTGGTTTTACTCCACGTGTCCATCGCCTTTCATGTAACGCCTAAAACAAGATTCTCAACTCCATTCGGCTCTCTAGTGGGTGACGTGGCAGCACTTGCTGCGTCACTCGTACTCTCCTATGTTCTCGCGATTCTCCCGATTGTATCGTGGCATTTTGGAGATTCTCGTTTAAAATGTCGTCAATGAACGCACGCGTCTATTGTAAGAAGAATTTTGAAAGGCTTCTAGTCAAAATGGACGACGCTGATTTCGATTTTTCTTTTAAAGAAAGACATGATATCCACAGGCTTAGTGATTTGAACGGAAGGGAAACATTTAGCGCGAAAACCGTAATTTCGGTGCGAATCCGCATTTCATTTGCCTGGCTTTATGAAAACCCCCCTGAGGTTATTATTTGCTCATTAAATAATGTAATAATTTTTTCAATCTCGCCAAGATATTGTTCTAGATAAGGACTGAGGGATGCGTGGAATTACTTCTTTGTCCTTCAAAGGAAAGGAGCTAAAGGAGCGTTTCATCAGTGTGGGGCCCTCTTTTTCATTTTTTTTTATTCCGAATCGGACATTTTAAATGTGAGTATTTATTGATAATTTATTTCAAGTTTGAAACTTTTAAAATATGAAGAAGAACATAATAATAATAATAATAATAATATTATTATTATCATCATTATTATTAATACAACCCTATGTTTAACCCAATTGTCAATTCATGCTGAGTTGCATTATTTGAGGCAAGAAAATTACATTTTTTTAAAGTAATATAAAAAATTATTTCATCCAATACACTATTAAATGAGCATACACCAAATACCAAGTATCTATTCAAGACTATACATTTTTTTAAAGAATAACTTATGATGTAAAAAAGTATTCAAAGTTATCAATGAAGTGTTGGTTCAATGGTCTGCTCGCATTCTATTTAAGCAAGATCTCAATTTTAAGTGTCATGAATGCACTAACTTTTGTTGAAAGGTCAAACCCTAAATTAGGAGCGGATCAGAGGACAAATAGGGATTTGGTCTCGAGGTGCACTTTAAGCGAGCCCCAAAAACCCTATAAAAATACAAAAATAAATAAATACCCAAGTTAATATATATATTCATGCAATTTTAGTCCAAATGATTTTCTAATTAAATGATAGAAATAGTATTAAATAGTATGTGTATTTTAGAACTCATTGGATCCACAAGATAAAAATGAGATATGGCTGTTTTTAATCTTGTTCCCATATTTAAGTATCAATGTCTTTTTTTTATTATTATTAAAGTACAATGGTACAAATATTGGTGACGGAAAGAGGGTTCCTTTGTTATATAATAGAATTGTTTTATAAAATTTAGATTAAAAAAAATGATAAGAGAAGGCAAAGAAAAGTAAAATAATTATGTTTTGCGGTGGATTTAACATTAAGGTAGTGTTTGGTAACTCTTATTAAAACTTCTTATTGTGATTAGTCTTATTAAAACAGAGCTTTGAAAAAATTAGAGTGTTTGATAACTTAATTTTTTTTCCTCTTATTTTTAAAGTCTTTTTGTGAAATAGAGGAAATACCTCTTAAATAAAAAGCAAGATTTTTTTGTTTTTTTGAAATAAGAGGAATGTAAAGAGGTTTCAACACTTTTCAAGATAGATATAATTTTTTTTTGAAATGTTTAAAATAGCCTTGTCAAGCTAGTTAATAACTTATTATACTATTAAGCTATTTAAAACTTTTTAAAATGTAATATTTTCAAAATGAGAATATTAAATTAAATAAATTTAAAATGTTGGTTTTAATAAATAATAATATAAAAAATATAATTAAATATGTATATTCACATGATTAATAAATATATTATGTAATATGATTAAATTTATAAATATTTTTTTTATATAAAACTAATAATTTTTATTTAAATGACTTGAATTACTTATACAATAAGAAAAAATAAATAAAAGTTTGCCAAGCTTCCTTAATAAACACTCTATTTTTAAATAAGAGCTTTTTATATTATTATTATCAAATACTTTATAAAATATAAGCTCTTATTTAATTAGTTCTACTATAAAAAGTCTTAACAAATAAGTATTAAATATTTAAGAAGTAGAGTGTCTAAACAAGCCCTAAAACTAACAACTAAATAAGTTTTTAATTAAATATAAATATCTTATTTAAAAAAGTTTTTCTTCTTTTTATAGTTGTAGAACCCAACTTTCTAATTTTGTGATTTTGCAAAGCCACCATTGTGAGCAAGACCAAAAAAAAAAAAAGAAAAAGAAAACTGTCTTGAGTACATAAATTTAAAATTTTGCTAGGGCTTATGGTATTTTATACTTGTAGGACAAATGTGTGAGCGTATTATAACTTGTATTCTATCATTTTAACTTTCAAACATAAGATTGAGAAAAAAATATTCCTGATAAATCCTATATGCATCATGCTCTTTAGCTTCTTTTTTTAAAAAAAATAAATAAATTATCATAATGAGTTTGCTTATATATATTATATAGGACTTGTTTAATGGGCATGATAAAATATCCCTTTTTTATGAGATTGGGTTGGAAGATTAAATACAATAAGATGAAAGAATAAAACAATTTTCATATATATAACTGCTGAAAAGGCTTCCTATTTTTATTGCCTATTTTTGTTTGTATTGATCGAAAGTTTTAAATAAAAAATATTCATTAATAAAGTTGTGTTTAATATTTAATGTAAAAAAGATAACCTTGAAATAAAATAAAATAAAATACGGTCCCATTTTAGTTCATTTGTGGTTTTTAAATATGTAGGTACAATATCTAAGAATTAATTATTTTCTGAACTTAAAAACAAAAAACATTTTTTTTTTTACTTAGTTTATGGTTCGTAATATTTTTTTATTTTTTTTCGGTGGGAGACGATCGAAGAAAATGATGCTTTTGAGAAGCACCATGTCTAAAACATTTTACTTAAGTTAAAAAAAAAAAAAAAATTAGATACTGCCCGTGATATTTGGGCACATTTTTCAAATGATTTTGAACTAAAACAACGTATATTTTATAAGGACAGGATCACATAAATTTCGCTTTAAACTTTAAATTCACAGCATACCATATAATATATATTTTTATTATTAAATAAAAAAATTAATGTAACCTTAACATGCATAATTATTCCTTATAATTGTATAATATTTAGTGTTCAAAGTAAAGTTTATATAACATTATATTTTTTAAACCTTTTATTAACTATTGAATGATATAATGCTAACCTAACTAAATAAAAATAATGTTAGAGGTTAAATCGACTTGTAACTTTTGCTTTTAACTTATCATATAATAGATATAAATAATTCATATACATTTATTCAAAGATGATGGCTAAGTTGGAGTGAATTTTGGTCAAAAGGGTTGAGACATGCATTAAGCAAGAATTCAATTATTGCCATTCAAAGATGATATTTCTACTATTACAATGAGATTTGTGAGTAAGTTATTCTAAATTTGAGAATGATTATACTCAAGTCACATGAGAAGCCCAACGATAATTAATTTTTAGGAAAAAAATATATTTTGTATGAGAAAATTAAAAAATTACATAAATAATGGCATTTTCATTTTTATACGTATATCATAAACTTAATAATACAAAAAATTAGAAATTATTGATTAATGATTATTGATATACCAAAAGTTGGTATACAGTCGTTATAACATTGATAAAACATTTTGTTTATAAATAATGATATAACATTAATATACAATTGTTATAATATTGATATAACATTTAACTTATAAACAATGGAAACGATGGTTGGTGCACAGTAAAAGCAACAATAATGAATGGAAGGATTAATAGCAGGCAACAGCAGCGACACGAGCAAACAGTGAGCAACACTGGTGAGCAGGCAGGACAATGAATAGCAACAGCGGGTAATGGGGCAACGGATATCACAGGCAACAACAAAAAAAGAGCAACGGGGATGAGTAGTGGCAACAACCGGGGATAGAAGGGACAAAGGCGCAACAACAGATGCAGCAAAGAAAACAGAGAAGCAAGAGCAAACAGAGGTAACACGATCAACAAACAAAGAAGGATGCAAGAACAACAGTACACCGATGGCAACAAGTAGAGGTGGTGAGTAGCACACAAAAAGAAAGGAGCAATGCACAAGGGTAGCAGCACATTGTTAGTAGTTGCAACGACCATGATGGCAACAAAGAATGGTGCAATAGTTTCAATCGACTAGGGCACTAGAAACCAAAAAAAAAAAAAAAAACTATCGAACCCACACTTGACATTATACTGCAATTGCTCTCGAATCCACTAGTTCTCCAAAGAAAAATAGCGTTCTTTCTCCCAAATTGAGGAAGATGATGATGATGATGATGAAATTACAGAAATGGAGAGCTTGACGTTGTTGTGAGAACAAAAATTTTTTAATATATAATATTTTAAGTTATATATTATAATTGAAACTTTATAAAAAAATGCATGTATATTATTATGAATATGTTTTTTTTCTAACATTTTCAAAAATTTCCTCTAATTTCATAGTTTGTGAAAAGTTATTTAAGAATATATCGTAAAAAATGAGTCCAATATACCGA
>JAJIYU010017752.1:0-11578 GCA_030144865.1 Tinospora cordifolia | reverse complement strand
CTCCTCTGTTTGCTGATAGCTCCCCCCTCCTAGTTCTAACGATGATGCCGAGGTTGAGATGGAGTCGAACGAGGTTAGGGTGTCCCTCTTTTAAAATATGGTATTGGTGTAAATAAAATCATAATGGTGATAAAAATGAAAAATGAAGATTTTGTCAAAATATTTTTGATAATATTTTTAAAATAACGACATATTATGTAATTTCCACTTGAATCTTTGGTTTTGGTTGTGATGAGCAAACGAAAAAATTGGAAAAAGGAAGAAATTCTCACAGAGAATGAAGAAGAAAGAAATTTAGGGCGTATGTGTGTTGCGTGATTTAGGAATTTTGGATTTGGATTAAAATGGATGATGAAGAACGACGGAAAGAGGAAGAAATTTTAGATCTAGAAAAATCTAATTTGGACGAGCTGCAAAGGGCATGTGTAACAACCCCAATTTCTTTAATGTCATATGTCAAAAACAACATAGTTTTTAAAAATAAAAAAACAAAACAAACAATCTAAAAAACTGAGGAACAAACCAAAAATTGGAAGAAATTTCTAGAAAATTTGAACGACTTTGGTTTGGGCGGTGAAGAAGAATCTGAATTTGAGGAGACTTGGTGAGTTGGGGTCGTTGCAAAAAAAAAAGAGAGAGAAAGAATCGAATAAGAAAGAAAAAACAATCTGAAAATCTGAAGTTGGTGATTCAAATTTTTGGGTTTTGAGTGTGTTCATTCGGTGTAACAAGGGAAAAACAGTAAACTGAAAATTGGAGATCTAATTTTTGGGTTGAATTTCTTGTTCATGAGTTGTTAAAATAGAGGAAGCATAATCTCAATTTAGTGATTTGAATTTTTGGGTTGGGCATTTGTGCAATAGAAGAAGAAGAAACCAAAATCTGATTTTGTTTTGGGTTGTGCGTTCAACAAAAAGAGAAGAAGCAAATAGCTAAAACAGGTTTTGATTTTCTGGTTTGAATCTTTGGTGTGTGGTGTGATTTTATAATTTTCTGGTTTGGGTAAATGAAGAACGAAGAGGGGATTTGAGTTTGCTGAACGTGTTTGATATTGCTGGACATTAATTTGGACATTGATTTGAATTGTTGAACCGTGAAGAAGAAGGACTAATTTTTCAGCCACTTGGGGCAGATCGGAAAAGTTAAAACCAGCACTAGTGTGTGTTGTTGGGCATGAAATGAACTGCAACTGTGGACGAGATCCAAAAAATCTTAGGGCACAAGGCTATTAACATCGATGCCCTAGCTCACCCAATAACAAATGAGCGACGAAGTTTAGAAAAGTTAAATATGATTTTGGAAAGATTTTGAACGGAGACTCAAATTTGGAAAGATACAAAAAATTATTTTAGTTATTTATTTATTTATTTATTGTGATCTTGAACTTATTTTGAATGCTTAGAAAATTTTGAAAGGAAGTTCAATATTTTTAGAAATTCAAATTAAAAATTATGCGGATAGAATCCTAATTTAATTTGGAAGGATTTTTATGTAGTAGATGAGAAATAATATTAGAGGTTTAAAATTTAATTATTTTAGTTAGTTAAAAGCATAAAAAATAAACCTCCGAAAGCTTTGAATCTATTATAGGAAAATGATGAAATTTTAGACACTGAAACTAAACTTATAATATTTAGAAGTCTTATTTTGTTTGCAACTAATTTATTTAGGCTATGAATAGATTATTTAAATTTGTAGAGATTCAAAGATCGAAGAACATTTATTTTACTTAATACATGGATGCGAATATTAAAATAATTTTGATTAGTTAGAAATAATTAAATAAAAAGTCATGAAAATTATTATGTATCTTTTTAGCTAGGAATTTATTTTATTTAAATTGAAAAAAAGAAATAAGAACTTAAAATAATTATTATAATGATTTTCAATTGCAGATTGATATTCTTAGAACAAACTTTAGCAACGAATAGGAAATAAAGGGAATCCAAAAATCTAGGTGGGTGAGATTTCCTTACTCATCCATATTATACGGACTTTAAATTCAAAACATTTTGATTTAATAGTTTTAGAATATTTTGAAATATATTAGTGAAATTGTTTGAAGTGTTTTGATAACATGATGATTGATTAAATACTTCCTGCATGCATTTTTAAAAATTGCACTATAGTATTTATCATCCACTCATTTCATCTATCATAATATTTGCATAAATTATTAGCTTGATTTGATGTTAATTGTCTGTTGGTTTGGTATAATTGACATTGCTTGTAAACTAAAATAAGACTAAAGGATTATTAAGAATTCACTTACCAGTGCGATTGATGAGCCCGAGGCGGATCGCGGTGGCATCTCCTATATGTTACCATTTGAGATTGACGAGCCACAAGGTAAATCATAGGTAATCCCAACCTTTAGTTGCCTGCGACAACTAGAAACCTTTAGGAGTTTGTATGAGGCTACAGGAAGTACTCTCTCTTATACTGTGATACTAAGGACTGACTGATTTTAGATAGTAATTGGAACTTTCTATGATTAGATTAGATCATGGGAAATACCAAGAGTCATCTCAACACTTTTTCAGACTTAGATTACAACCAAAACCAAACGCCTAATGTATGAAAGTGTTTGTAATGTTTTAAATTTTCGTCTATATAATGCGTGTGATGTGTAATAATGATCCACAGGGCTTTCAAGCTCACCCCAATCTTTTTTTTTACAAGTACCCACAGAAGTAGAGCATAGGTGATTAACACCAGTCTGTTTGAATAGGGTAGAAGTATATACATTTTGGATCCGAGTTTTCTTTTGTTGAAATATGAACAGACTGAGTATGTACTTAAATTGTTTTGCTTTACAGTTTAGTTGTAAATAAATGTTTAGATTGTATGACTTGAACTATTTTAATATGATGTATTCAATTTAGTAGAATTTTGGAAAAACTTATTCTGCTGCGAGATTTTAAATTTCTAATTTAAAGTCTGTTTAGTTTACTTTAATAGTCCGATGAATAATACAGAAAATGATTTGACCATTCACTAAATGAAAATATGTTTTAAAATTATCTTAAAGGAATTTGACAGAAAGATATTAAGTGACATTCTGATTCTCAATGGGCGACAACCCATAACACGTAATGGGAGGTCCAATTAAGGATCAGGGTGTTACAACATGATTTTGGGTTCCTTGAGTAGTTTTGCGTGATTCAAGATGGAAACCAAAGAGAAACAAAAATCAGATTTGAAATTTTGGGCTGTTGGTGCATTTTTTATGAAGAAGAACGAGATGCTGGTGTGTTTGATTGAAGGAAGATTGAAATTCTGATCTTGCTAGCCGTGAAGATGTTGAATGAAGAATAGGGGATGAAACACAAAATTAGCTGTGTTTTGGTTGCTACTAGTACGTTCTAGGGCTTGATGATGAAGATGAAACAAAGCTGAAAGAGCGGTCTTTTGTGCGCTAGATTTTTTAGCATGAAACCATGAAGAATGACACCCTAAAGGGTGATTTTCTGTGTGTGTGTTGCTGCTACGATTGGGACGAACGAAACAAGGGCTGTTGTGTTTTTGGCCATGAAAAAGTGAAGAACAAAGAGATGAGGAGCAGCTAGTATTCTTGGTACAACCGTGCATGAAGAAGAACAGCAGCCGTGAGTGTTGGATTTTTGGTGCAACAATGTTCATTGTCGTTGTTGGTGTGTGCCATTGTGTTGATGTTGCTAGCTGAGATGTGTGTGATTCATTAACTAGAGGAGGAATGAAGTACGTTGTTGTAGCTGGTGCAAAAAATCTGGTGCGTGTGTGGATTGTTGGCCATGATACACTGCTGGTGCGTTGCTATCGTGTTCGCGCGAAGAAGAAAGTTGCAGCTGGTGTGATTTGCACGAAGAACGAACAGCAACAAGGACTTCGTTATTAGACATCGTTTGCCCGAAGACAATGATGAACGACGCCTAGTTTTGGACTCAGATCTGAAACATATTATACTTTTAATTTTTTATTTTAAATTCTAGATAGTTCAAAATTCATTTCCTTTGATTATAGATGCGACAAAATGAAATTTAGAAAATTTGAACTATTATTTTTTATGCTTGTGGATTTTTGGATGTTAATGGACATGGAAAAAAAATATCGGAGTTTAGGGGGTTCAAAGTTTCAGAGATTAGAAATTAAAAATTTTACTTGGAAGCTTGATGCAAATAGTAAATATTAAAATTTTTATTTAAATAGAAATTAATTAAATTATTTAAGAAAAAGCTTTAAGATGAAATTATTTTATTTGGAACTTAGAATTTAAGAAATATATGATTTATATTTTATTATCTTGAAGATGAATAATTTTCTATGAAATGAATAATTTATTTTAAAAGAGTGGCTTATGAATTTCTATGTGATAACTTAGTAACTTGGAACTTAGTTCAAATTTTAGATATAAAAATAAACCTTATTTTAAGTGAAATGAAATTTATTAAACATGAGTGAATTATTTTTGGAGCCCAAATTTAAGTCTTAGTGTTTTTAAATTATTAGTTCTAATCTAAATAAATTTATTTAGAAGTGAATAAATCGTAAAAGTTCGAAAATTAATTATTAAAGCTTTTAATTTCAGATTAAAAAATTCGGAGGACTTAAAAATTGTCTTATTTTGAATATATAAAATTTTAGAATTTTGGAATAAACATGAATAAATTGAGATTAATATTTAGACTTCAAAATTATTTTAGATATTATTTAAGGTTAAGAATATTTTGGATGAAATTGAATATGAGTTAGAAACTTAGAAAGTTTTATTGATTGTTAAATTTCAAAATTTTCAATTTTAGAGTAGCGAACTTCTCGAGGGAAAGCAAGGTAGCTCTGAAGGTTTGTGGAATCAGGTGGGCGTGAATTCTTTGCTCACACATACTATGTAGATTTAAAATATGAAACATTTGTTTGAACAGTTCTATATTAATTAGAATCACAATAGAGTATTGTGTGAACTTGTTGGAATGTCTTGATGTTTGATAATGAATGATTATTTAATTATTGCATGCATGAATAAGAAAACATGCACTTAGATTTCATCATTTACTCATGTAAACTATCATTTTCAATAGCATGCATTATTTGATTAATTTTCTATTGTATGTGTGATGTTTTGGTACAACTGAATTTGTTTGTGAAACTAAAAATAAGACAAAGGATTATTAAGAATCTACATACCGGTACGATTGACGAGCCTAAAGCGGATCGAGGTGGCATCTCTTATATGTCACTACTTGAGATCGACGAGCTACAAGGTGGATCGTAGGTATTCTTAACCTAGAGTTGTTTGGGATAGCTAGAAGTCCTTGAGAGATAGTACTACGTGGTAGTAAGTACACTCCCTCAGGTTGTGATTCTGAAAGGTAAGCGGCCTTAGGTGTTACTTGAGATTTGTTCTGATTCAGATCACAGGGAATGTCGAGAGTCATCTCAACACTCTTCCTGTCCGAGATTACAACCAAAACAAATGAATGTTTGAAATGTCTAATGTATGAAACTGCTTGTAATGTTTTGAGTTTTGATCTGTAAAATGTGTGTGATGTGTAAGAATGATTTACGGAGCTTTCGAGCTCACTCCCATTTCTTTTTCAGGAACACATGGACATAGTGTGCAACAGTCTACGTCTGAAGACTCTCATTTTTTATTGGAAACCTCATGGAGGAGGTTATCCGGAATTGGAGGATTTAAAAGTTCTATTTTGTTTATTTTAATTGTAATAGGACTGAATGCATATTTTTCATTTGAATTTTAATATCACTGCTTTACATATATTTATTTTGGTTTTGGATTGTTGATGATTAGATCAATATGAAATGATTTTAATGATTTCATCCACTATAGCATTTACTCTGATGATTTTACCTGATTTATTACATGAATTTCCAACGAAATGATTTTAGATTTTAGTTGTTTTATTTAACTATGGAAATCCAATGAATCCAATGAAAGGTTCTTGATTTTTTTCTTTTATGTAAAATGTGTTTTCGTAGATTTCTTGAGAACTATCTAACTGGAACTTGAATTTGAAAAGAGAGATTTTGACAGAAAAAAAAATTTAAGTAACATTTGGATTCTCAACGAGCAACAACCCGCACGTGAGGTATCTTCGCCAAGGGGGCGCATCTCTACGTTAGACCAGTAGCATGTGATAGAAGGTCCCATTGGGAGTCGAGGTGTTACATTTATACTTATGAACCTATTTAAGGACAATCTATTTATATGGAGAATGATCATGTCTTGGAGATTGTTGGCATTAGTACCAGCAAGATAAAAATGCATGATGGTATAGTTTGCATTATTTACAAGTAAGACATGTTAAGGGCTTGAAGAAGAACTTATTCTTTATAGGACAACTAGATGAGTTTGGTTGTAAGATTTATATAGAAGACAAGATCATAAAAATAATTAAAGGTATATTCTTTATAATGAAAGCAGAAAAGAAGGCTTCAGAGTTGTACAAGCTCTTCGGGGAACCTCTATAGGAAGGAGATGCATCAGTGGCATCAACATGTTAAGAAGAAAACCCGTCAGTAGTGTGGTATCATAAATTAAGCCAAATATTTGAATGAGGGTTCAAAATTCTCTTTAACAAAAAATTGCTTCCTAAGCTCAATTCGATAAATCTACCATTTTGTAAGCATTATATTACTAGCAAGCAACATAGGTTGAAGGTTGGCAAATCAAATGCCAAAAACAAGTCTATCTAACCTAAATTCATTCAAATGTTTGAGAAACAGTGATATCGTCCAAAGGAAGAGAGAGATATTTTGCATCCTTTATTGATGACTTCTCAAGGAGATGTTGAGTGTATCCAATAAAGTAGATGTATTTGAGATTTTTAAAGTTTTCAAAGAACGCATGAAGCTTGAATTTGAAAAGTAGATGAAGATTCTGGGGACTAACAATGAAGGAAAATATATCAATACGAAATTTGATGCATTTTGTCAACAAAAAGACATCAAAAAATTCGTCACAATGGCGTATACTCCTTAATAGAATGGGATGCCAGAGCGAATGAACAAAACTCTACTCAATAGGATTAGAGCAATGTTGAGCACTACAGGTTTGAAGAAATCATTTTGGGCAGAAGCAATCAAAATTACTTTTTATGCGTTGAATTGGTCTTCATCAACATCAAATGAGTTGAAGACGTTGATGAAAATGTGGATAGGCAAACCAGTTGATATATCTACTTAAGTCTAGCATGCAACATGCAATGCAACATGCAATATCACAATTATTCAATAAAAATGCAGCAACAAATAGCACGCACAATCATCAACATATGAAATACAACAGCCTAATATGCCATGAATTATGCCATGGTTCAAGGGTCTAGTATCTAAACTCATCACTCTTCTTTCTTTTTAAGGATCCTTAGGTCATTGTGTCATTCTGGACAGACATGACTATCGTCTAGGTCATAATGCGATATCAATCAACAATAGTGGCCACCGACCAGGCCATATTATCGTATCTCAACGATCGTGGTCCACTGACTAGGTGGTATAGTAGCCACTCATAAACCAGCAGATTGTGTCATGCACCACTCTAAATATATCCATAAAGTGTACCACGATACCATTCTATATCAGACTATCACGATCCAATGTCTGCACCTTGGAACATCTCATCATTAGGCCAGGTCAGCACATCTAAAGATTCATTGATTAGTCCTACCTCAAAGCTATTGCGATCTGTAACACCCCAACCCCCGTATCTTTTAAGCAGTGTACATTGCCACCGTTCTCTTGACAGTAGTCTTAACAAAACGGCGGGTCGAGCCGATGCTACATTACAAGTAACACACACTTGTTCTTTTCTTTTTTAACATCTCGTGCCTTTGTATAAAATTCAAGAATACAACATCTTCAATAAAATCAAGGCAAATTAAAAGAGATAAAGAAATTCAAACTATTTTATTCATAATGAAAATTGAAAGTACTAAACTCTTCAAAAAAAAAGAACTAATGGTTACAACAGAAGACTTCTAAATAATTTTTAGTAGAAAAGCATTAAAACTTTGGGCAACAAGCCCTTAAAAATTCTAAAAATAATATTGTAGAAACTTTCTAAGAAACTATCTATATTCAACTGCTCCATGGATTTCATGTTCCTGAAAAATAAGAAAGGAAGAGTGAGCACATAGCCTACTGGATCCTTTTCGAACAACCATCTTTCATATTCAAACTCATAACACAATCATAATTCAAACACTTGCAATCATTAGGCGTTTCAAACAATAATTTGTTTAAGTCGAGTCTCAGACCAAAAGGGCCTTTAATCCCTTGATGTTCTTAACTAAGTAAATGGGGCCCACTCGGCATCAACCCGTTAGTGGCACGTGTTGGCATCAACCCGTTACACATGGTGACCCACTAGTGGTACACGACCCTCGAGTACTTAGGTCTGAAAACCACATGACCTAACTCATATGAAAAGAATATCCATAGTGTCGCCTTGACTACTATGATGGTACGTGGTTATTATCTCCATCGTCTTAGATTAATTCTCATATTATGATCTCATAAAATAAACTTTAGAATATGAAATCAAACTAAAATTCAGAATATACATAGTCAATCCATGAAACACTCATAAAACATGCATTATACTTTAATTTAAAAGCCTAAGCATGATACTAACATGGCATGGATGATATGATTGCTCAAACATGAATCAAAACTGAAATACTAAAATAAACATTTAAAATTCTAGAACTGAAGTTGAAAATCTTTGAATTCAGTAAAAAACATACAAACAATGAGCATGCCATGAATTTAAATAAGAACAAAATGGTGTTCTAGAAATCACTTCCACCTTGTGGCGCTTTCTTCCAGAATTTCGACAACAATTTCCCCCACGTACTAATGCTAATGAAGATCACCTAACTTAATTCCCCAAATTCGAGAGAAGAACACACATACAAGAAGGGAAGATGGGAAGAGGTGCCAAGAAGAAGGCTTAGAGAAAACAAGAGGAAAATTCAACTCTTATTTTTTTTGAATGAATGAAATTGAGAGCCTAGGGAGGTTTATATAGGTTTTCTAAGGGAGAAAATTAGAAAGTTTTGTGTTTTTCTTTGAATAAAATCCCCTAATTCTCCTTAATTTCGTACTTTCTAATTTTTGGAGCAAAATGAGTATTTTGCGAATTTTTTCAGATTTTAGAAATAATTTTCAGAGTTAGAAACCTATTTTTTGGAATTTTTGAATTTTTTCGTATTTTTCATTATTTTTTTGTATTTTAATTTCAGCTTTATTCTGGTTCCTAGGATTTTCCTTGAGACATGCATACAGGTTTGATCTGAGCTGTTGGATTGATCTTGGATAAATCAACAGAAATCAAATTCTCGATCTCGGCCGTTGGATTTCCTCAAGCGCATCAACAGTTCGCGATATATCTAACATAGCTTTAATCTGAATCGTCTGATGATCCTCGAGCGCAACACTGTTTGCGATTATCTTACACGACTTTCATCTCGACCGTTGGATGATCCTCGATCACAATGTGCGAATTTGATTTCGCGATCAACGAATTCTTTTCAGGTCGCACCATCATCCTCGAGTTTCATACGCGGATCTCTGGCTGTTGGATTTTGATGATCCAATTCACTCGGGCGTTCATTTTGGTTCTAATCCCATTCGTTGGATTTTGGCAAATCGATTGTAGACCATAGGATATATTTTAAGTCTATTTTTTTATTTTTCAGCCAAATTTCTTGCTTTCTTTTCGGATTTTTGCCAAATTTCGATCCTAATTGACTTTCTAATCCTATTTTCATCAAAAATTACACATATCCTTGTATTTTTGGCTATGATGTCCCATAATATACATTATATTCATATATTTCTTTAAAAAATCCACTAAATTGATTTTTATTCCGATTTGGGTAAACTATGACTTGCCAAAATTCTCATTCGTCAATTCTGTATACTTTTCTAAGTAAAAATTCAAATTTCATATAAACTTTTCGAGATGTTACATGATCTAATGCCCGCACCTCAAAACCTCTCATCATTAGGTCAGGTTAGTACATCTGAAGATTGTCGATCAGCTCTATCTCAGAACTATTATGATCCAATGTCTGCACCTCAGAACCTACATCCTGAAGCCAGGTCAGTTGAAGATCCATACTCGTATATCAGGAGTATCATGATCGAATGTCCACACCTCAAAACCTCTCATTTTGATGTCAATCGGCACATCTAAAGATCAATCCTATCTCAATGCAATATGTAATGCATGTAACACCCAATTATGCAACAACTGTAAATAGAATAAAAGATTGAATAAATACATCAATTTACTACTCACAGACTAGATCGATTGTTGACGTTCTTTCGGTCGTTGTTACGTCTCTTGATATTGAGCCCAAATATGGAAAGATCATATCGTTAACACGTGTTTCGCTTTTGGTATAAACTATGCAACCTCTTCACAAATTTGTTGTAATGTACAATAAATAGGAAAAATTAATCATCTACTATGTTACGCATTTTTTTTTCATTTGAAGTAATTCATAATGTTATATGACATTAATTATAGATAATGTTATATTTGTAACATTACATAATCAATTATATAATATTATACAGACATATAATATTAATCTATACATTTTTTCCTTCAATTGCATAAATGCAATTTAATATACCTATTGATCTCCAAAGATTCTAATTTTAGTGTCCATGAATCCAAAATTTCATTCTAGTCATTTCAATACCCGCTTACTCAAATTTCAGTGTTAATAGACATACCCTATGTGTCAAATTTCAATTACCATATAAATTATTAAAGTTCACATTGGTACAAATAAAATATACAGCTATATTCTACTCGTTGATCTGAACATAATGATATATATATATATATATATATTATTTTTACTTCTAAAAAAATACACCCTATTTTTCAGCTATATAATTGGCTAACACTGTTATTGAAAACTACATTAGAAAAAACTGTAATATATTATCTTTATATCAATTCTAAATTAAAAAGAGGTAAAAATAAGTTATCCAAAGTGTTAGATCCTCGAAATTGTGCAACTTTTCTTTTTCTCTTTTCTTTCCTTTGGTTCTCTTTTTTCTCTTTCTTTTCTTTTTCCCTCTTTTTCTCTCCTTATTTCCTTTTCCTCTTTCTCTTATTTTTTCTTTCTGCCTTTCCTGAATGAGTTGAGTAAGAAATGAGGGAATGAGTAAATGTTTATATAGCAAAGGATTTGGGTGGGTCCCACCACAATTAATGTCAAGATAATCTCAATTCTTCTTTATCCGTCCACTTCATCCTTATTATCTCTTTTTTATACATTTTATTAATTCTTTTTGTTTTTTTCCAACCAAGCACCTCATTTATCTCTTTATCTCTCTCTCTCTCTCTCTCTCTCTCTCTCACACACATATATTTTTCATCTTTTTATATATATATATATATATATATATATATATATATATATATATATAGTTTCTAAAAAATTCAGAATGTAATCTGTTTATTTAGTTTATTAATGTTTGATATTTATTTTTGAAATCTAAAAACAAGAAAGAAAACTTGTTTAGTTTTCTCATGATTTTAAATAAATTAAGTAGA